>BMAO01033750.1:0-21649 GCA_019973975.1 Trichonephila clavata | reverse complement strand
TTTGAATAGAAAACATCCATCCAGATGGAAATAAGAAAATGCATTGTTATGTAACAAATTAGGCTCGTTTTTTGTTAAATCAACTGATTTTACACTCTCCTAACCAAAGAAAACAAATATTATAGTTTTTATGTTTTTTAAATTAAAATATTTAAAATTTCAGTCCTTAGAAGAATGTATAATTAAAACAGTACATTTTTGCATTAACAAAACATTTAGTTTTTAACCAACTAGAAAGAGTTTTTAGAGAAGTTTCAGCACCCATTTAGAAGAAAAATAACATCATAAGGACCAATAGAATCATAATTTAGAAATTTTACTTGGTGTACAACATTTTATTTTCAATACCTTTTTTCAATATTATTCACTGTTAACAAGAAAAAAAAACAAACCAAAATCCTATTGTTAATATTTTTCTGGAAATTGTACACATACATTAAAAAATAAACAAGAATATGTGAGATTTTTGAAACATGTTTTGTTCAATAAGTTGTTTTAGATATTTTTTTATTATAAAAAAAAATATTATAGTCAACTCCATCCTTATTTGTACAGAACAGCTGTTTTAATATAATTACATTGAATTATCATTTTAAATATAGGTTCTAGTGTATAAAAGTACATAAATAAACAGTTTTTTTATTTTTTTTTATCAAATCATGTCTGAGTTTGAAAGGCATTTCATTCACATTTCATAACAGTGTTGTTTCAAATAAATTACATGTTAGGATTTGTGAGTCATGTAAATTATTTACTGAAGAATTTATAAATAGCTGGTTCTGAGAGGAATTTTGAAATTTTCCTCAGAGTAAAATTTTTACAAATATTGTTTATAATATAGTTTTCTAAATGGCTACCAACAAAATTTAGCATATACATGTAGTTTTATGCTATGCCTATATGAGTATTTAGAACATGACGACAGTATAATGTGAAACCAATGGTCTTTGGCAGAAAGTGCAAAATGTATGAAATTCATAGATTAATTTTTATCGATAAAATATATACATAAAAAAGAGAAAAATTCTGAACTATGTGCAAAATTTAAAATAAATTATGAGTGGAAATATTAAAAATGAAGATTTATGCTAACAAGAAGAAATGAAATTAATGCAAATTAAAAATAAAGCATTCCTAATTTAGAAACAGATAAAAGGTAAAAAATGCAATTTTATAAATATTACACATGAAGGCATGTCTTCTGAATTTCACATTTATAAAAAACAACAGTTCAAAAAATACCACACATTGGAACAATATATACATATATATACTAGCTGACCCGGCCCGGCGTTGCACGGGCTTTTACCGTGGGTATAACTTAATCCCCATGTTATCCTTTCTTTCTGACGCCAGCACTTTTGTGTGGGTGTGACGCGTACGATGTGAGTGTATGGCCGTGAGTGCGTGTTATGGCTTTCTCGTTTAACATTTTCCCTTTCACGAAATCAGTACTTCCATATTATTTCTCGAAATTACTTTTACTTCTTTGTTTCTTTCCTCTCCGCTTAGCCCGGCGTTGCACGGCAATTAACAATGCAATGAATAACAATCCCCATGGGCCCCAACGGGCCAATGAATAACAATCCCCATGGGAATTTCCTGTTTCCCTCAGGACGATAGCACTTATGTGGCGTGTATGCGCGATGTGAGTGATTTTTCTTTAATTATGAAATTAAAACTCCCTTTTTCGAAATTTGTTCTTGCGTTGGTGTGGTGTGGTACTTAGAAGAGGTGGGTAAAAGATTAGGTGTCGTCGCTCGTCACTTGACCATGGTTGAAAATTTCGAGGTCCGTCGCTAAAACCCTTGAATAGGCGAACAGTGCGAATTTAATAAAATCACTCACTTTTCAATTCTTTTCGTTGCAAATTTTTAGTCCTATGAAACTAAAATGCAGCCTTTTTAAAAATAGTTGTATGGTTGAAAAAAGACAGAAAGGTAGAATTTTTCAAAATTAAAAAAATTTCACTACTTTTTACATCTTGAAGTAAAATTGTGAGGATTTTTTTTTTGAAATGTTCACAATGGGATAAAGTTTCATGCAATTATCTTTATAAAGAAGAATTCATTAAACGATTGATTTAAGTATTTTGAGTGTTATTAAAATTTGTTCAAAAAAGTTTTGGCTTTTTATTTTTTAAATCACTATTTGATACAGATAAATATTCTAAATGAATCTCAGAAATATATTGAATACATTCTTTCATCTTAATCTACATCAATAATGATTTAATCTTGAAAATTAAATAAAGATAAAATGATAAAAATTGAAGCAAAAATAACTTTTTCACTCGCATTTTTTATAAACTCGCCAAATTGCTGATTTTCGCATGTTTAAGAACTTTTTGGTGTAACCCTTGAATTAGATGTGAAGTTTCAGGTGAAACAGTTGAAAGCTATTTGGCGCGAAAACCATTTTTTCGACGCCAAGGCTTGGCAAACTGTAAAATCGCGTATTTTTTATTAAAGTTTTATTTTTAGGGCTTAATCTCTTAATGTGTGAAGTTTGAAAGCATTAACTTAATTTCGAAAATGAAGGATTTTAAATAAAAAATTTACAAAAAAATCCTTTTTAGATTATTTCTTGCAATAACGTTATTTTACGAAAATCACAACAAAATTTTTAAAAATCCGTAATTTTTTTAAGCGATTTTTTTTTTTCAATCTTCGCACAGAAGTTTGATAACATTATTTCTACAAACGCAACAAAAGTTTCGCATGATAATCTTAATAAATAACTGTTATTCAATGTTGTTAAAAAATTTCGACAATTTTTCGAAAAATCTTATTTAAAAAATAAAATGCCCTTTTTTTTACTGGTTCTAAAAGAAAAAGGCTTGAAGTTTTAGTGTAGAACATCGTTTTGCATAACACGAAACTAAATTCATACGCAACGATTTCGAAATAATTGTCATAAAAACGCATCGGTTTTAACTCGATTTTAAAAAAAATCTTAAAAATAGAAAATATTATTATTTTGCCAAAAAAATTATACTGTATCGTGGCGAAAGAAATGATCTTTCCGATTCTGTAATTATTTTTTTGTCTTTAAAAAAACAAAAATGGATGGCTGTTTAAATAACGTCGAGAATACCGAAAAATTTCACCCTCTGTTCATTCACGACGGTAGGCTTGAAAAATAACGCGCAGGGTTAAGACAATTATGCGTTTTAAGTTTTTAATTCATATCTTTTTTAACTAATTACAATATCTGAATGAAAAATAGTTTACGTCCTATTCTCAGACCTACTGAATATACGCACAAAATTTCATATAATAGGCCACACCATTTCGGAGGAGTTTGGTTACAAACACTGTGACAGGAGAATTTATATATTAGATATACAGGAACTAATTTGTTATCAGTACACTACACATTAAATATCTTTCAGGTTTTGAAATCGCTGCAAATAAAAATTTTGCCATCCGATAGTTTTCAATCAACGATGACAGTCTCGCACTAAGAACTCAAAATGAAAATAATTTAAAAGAATGGCTTATTCCTGGCAAAAAAGGAATTACATTAAGAAGCAAAAATGTAAGTAATTTTTTATAGAAAACAAATTAGAAAAATATGAGTGCCTGGATTTAAAGAAATAGAACACAAGGTATTTAGAAATGCCAAGAAAAGAAGCAGAAAAAAATAAATTGAAACTGGAAAAATAATAACTGCGTATAAAAGTGTGGGTGATCAATATTGTTATAATTTCTTACTAGTTCTATTCAAAATGCAGAGTTAGTGTAAAAACGTAGTACAAAGGCCCCCACGCTTTTACCACAATGACATTAACGAGAAAATTAATCATTTTATTCTTATATTGAGATTTTAGGATAAAAGCGTGTTTTTATAAACTATATTTTAAATTTATGGTTCTTCGTGTCTGACTGAACAGATTTCAGCACAGGTATTATTAGATTAGGCATTTGTTGTGATAATATCTCGCCTAGTTGGTAACTCCGATTGATACTTGCGTCTTATTGCAACCTATTGGTGACATTATATGAAATGAAGACTGGTTGCCAATTCAGCATGTACCACACATAGGAAATCGGGGTGGCCAAGTCAGCAAATTATTTAGAGGGCGATAATATGAAAGTACCCTCCAATTTCTTGTGTATTGTATGTGCTGAATTGGCAAACAGGTGTTTCATTTCATATAATGTCGCCAGTTGGTTGCGATAATATATACCAAGATTTCTTTTGTTTGCAGGTATGTTGTATACAAGTGGAAAAACATGTATTAATTTTTGGTACTTGCATATTATTGCAACCATATTTGAGAAATTATATGTAATAACACATGGTTGTCAATTTGGCTCATACGACATATACAAAATTGGGGTCACCAACTTGGTGCGTTATCTTGAACATTGGCATTGTTGTGGTAATATGTATCGTAAAATCTGGTGTACAATGCACATTTTTAACACAAAAAATAAGATTGAATTTTATGTGTGCACATTATATGCCAGGTATAAAAATGAGAGCTTTAAAAAAACGTGAGCATAGGGAAAAAATTAGATTTCTACATAGATTGAAATGTTGTTCATTTAAAAGAAATGGCGTTCCTTATGAACTTAAAAGGTTGCACTTCTAGATGTATACTATTTTTTACTAAAGCTTAGAATAAATGACTTTCAAACTTTAAGAGCATGGCTCACATATATCTCAGGTTTCTTCATGAAAAAGGGGGTGCACATTATACAGCAAATATAGAAATTAAAAATTGCTTGAAAGTATGTGCGTGTTATACGATGGTATGCATGATATGCCAGATTTTACGGTAAGAATATAATTTTTCTCTACCTTTCTTTAATGAGTAAAAGTATATTTGTATTGGGTTAAATATAAAGAATCTGATATATATACATTTATTTTCATCCAAAACACTATAGTCACAATAAAGGTCAATATGTTGCGAATTAAAACTTTGACTCAGCTTTTCTCCCTTTTTTTTTAAATATCAATTTAATTTTTAAATGGTCATAACTTCGCACTATGTTATAAGATGAATCCAATTTAAACAATATGTAGACCAATTAATAATACAAAATATCCATTAAATATTAGTATTAAAGTAGATTAAATTTTTACATGCTATGTCCCAAACTGAAAAATAAAAAAATTTTGAACTAGATTAAGTTCAATTTTACAAATTTTGCTCAATCTGTTATTTTCAGTAAATTTTCTTTCAATATTCGAAAATGAGGGTGAAAGGAATGAAATAAATGTATTGAAATAGTTGACTCTTTTAAATAATTTCTTTATGGGAACTTTAAAGACATTTTCCATACATTTACCAATAAGCTAAAAAAGTTCTTTAAATTTTACTAGAAATTACTCTTGAAAACAAAAATTTATTTTGTAGGCTTGCCTTTTTCAAAACATGCAGGCCATTTTAATCTTTTTAATTATTAAATATGAAAATAAAACTAAAATTATTCCTATGTTGCAAAGGAATAAAATCATTATTTGCATATAAGCAAATGCCCAAAAAATCAAACAATATGATTATGATGATTATAACAATATGACAAAATTTACTTGATTCATAATAAATTTCATTAACTACTCAAAATTCGCAGTTTTGGTGAAAATTTTCAAAATTACTTTTGTGTTTTTATTTTATAGCCTATACATTTCAGATTCCATAAAACACTCTATTTTTGTTTCTACGATATCTAGAAGCAAATTTATAGCATAATTAGTAAACTGGAATTGGAGTTAACAAAACCAGATGCTGATCCCTACACAAAATATTTTTTAAGATATTGAATTTAAATTTTCAGAACATGTTTTATTTAGTTGTATCTGTGTCATGAATCAAAATCTAATCTCTGTGTATATACAGTGGACCCAAAAAGTGTTCGTACACTTGCAATTTCATATAAGATTTATTGTTTCCGACTAATAAAAATTAATATTTTGGAATTGTAATTTTTTTATATTTGCAACTTGTTTTCGGTGGAATGATATAGTTATTTTTATTAAAAATGGATTAATTTTTTAAAATAATAATTATACTAAAAGCTACTGAAAAATTACGCCACTTAAGTCGTACACAACAAAAATCTCAACAGCTTTATATAAATAATGTATTTCTTTCTTAATTTAGAAAGTAGGATATCTTTTAGTGTCCACAACAACTTTTAAATGTCTCGGAATAGATTTAATCAAGTTTTTTGTAATTTCTGCATCGATTTACCTCCATGCTTCAGTGATTATTGTTTTTACTTCCCATTATGTGTTTGTATGTCATGTTTTCTTTTTATTTTAAATCTAGTTCTCCCCAAATATGCTCTGCTGGGCTAAATAAATTGATTGAGGAGGTGTTTTCAAAATTTTGGGTACAGTTTTAGACACCAGCGGTGTACATTGAGAGCAGTTCGCCAGGCGTCATTATCCTGTTAAAAAATGAAGTCTGAAATATCCAAATTTTGAGAGGATAATTTAAAATTTCTCTTTAGAATCATGAGCTCTACTTAAATATTTTAAAGAGAAATTTTAAATTGTCTGTCCAAAAATTGAATATGACCGTTTTTTAACAGGATAATGATGCTCTCAATGTACACCGCTGGTGTCTTTATAACTGCCCAAAATTTTGTGAAAACACCTCCTCAATCAATTTATTTAGCCCAGCAGAGCATATTTGGGGAGAACTAGATTTAAAATAAAAAGAAAACATAATGTGAAGTAAAAACTAATCACAGAAGCATGGAGGTAAATTGATGCAGAAATTACAAAAAAAAATGATTAAATCTATACCAAGATGTTTAAAAGTTGTTGTGGACACTAAAAGATATCCTACTAAATTAAGAAAGAAATACATTTAAAGCTATGTTGAGATTTTTGTTAAGTGTACAAAGACTTTTGTGGCATAATTTTTCAGTAGCTTTTTGATTATTAATTTTTAAAAATAATAGTTATACTATTTTTAAAAAAATAAGAACAAGTGGCAGATATAAAAAAATTACAATTTCTATACATTAATTTTTATTAGTCGAAATCATTAAATTTTATAGGAAACTGCAAGTGTACGAACACTTTTGTGGTTCACTGTATTTATGTACATTGCATTTAAATGGAAAAAAAAAATCATTAATTTTTTTAAAAAATCGAGTTTTTGCATACAATTTGGCATATTTAAAAAACTTTTAATTCCTAATACATATAAAAATGTTCCATTATTTATGTACTGTATAAATATTATTTGAATACATTCATTAGAATTTTGTGTAAAAGATCCTAATTGCAATTTTTCATGAAAATTTTACTAAACTCGACAGTTTTTATAATCTATAAATTTCTCCAGGAAACTGCAAAAGAGTTAAAAAATTAGTTAAACATGAAGCTAAAGAGTGAGCTATAAATATGGTGAGTTTAAGAAATGTACAACTAGTAGAACATTTTTCATATTGTATTTAAATCTTTACCGTGAAGCCAAAAAACAGACAATGCTTTTAAAGTTCACAAATGGATTTCTTTTTAAGATATTGAATTGAAATTTTCAAATTTTTTTTATTTGTATTATGTATTTATGCATTTTATTGCACATACAATTTGTGAAAAAAAAACAGATTTCACAAATATTATCTTATCGCTCTAGGCACAGATAATGATGTTATTTTTTGTGCAGTTTTAATATTACTTGAATATATTAATTAGAATTTTCAATACAAGGTTTACTGTAACTGCAATTTTTCACTAAAAATTCTCTATCCAAAATAATTTAAAATTTTGTATTTTAATTCCTGACTCTAGTATAGGGGGCCTTTCGATTTGGCGATTTTTCTTTGGATTTTTATTATGATGAGATGACGAATTCATTCTGGCTTCCGGAAACCTATCGCTAAGTGAAGTAGCTTGGCGATCGATTTTGGTCACCAAAAAAATTTGACATCGCCCATACTACACTTTAACCTTAATTCCTAGTTCTATGCACACCCTTTTTAAAGAAAAAGTTTTTTAGTTGAATATTTCAATAAAATCCTCCGAAGGTAGCCACATACCTTAAATTTATGTTTTTTTAAGTAATCCGTCAAAAAAACAGATTTTCATTTTTTCGCTAAATTCCTATAAAAGCCTTATATTAAAAACAAGGCACATTTTTTGTAAAACAAATAGGTGAAACTTTAATTCAAAAGTCAAGCAAAAGACTCTTTTGAATTATAACAAAATCAAAACAATAGTAATGTGTTCGTCCGCGGGTTGTTCTCGATATATACTCTAGTTTTCGTCGACACATTGCCATCTTGGATTATCGTAAATTCACTTTTCGGTAAAATATTTGCTAGGGCGCTTCTACTTAAGGTGTAAGACGAAAATTAATACTCTTTGTTTCCAATAGATAGCCCTATCTCCCTACAATACAGGCTGGCGTGCATAAACAGCTTTACCACACATTTGAAGCTAAAAACACAATTACATATACGTCCATACCACAGACACAGCTCCTCACTGACGTATATATACTATTTTACCACTGAAAGGGTTAAATAAGAAACTGAACATTTCATTACAACATTAAAAAAAATTATTGTTCATAAATTAAAATATTTGTTGGAAATATTGTGCAGCAAAGAAAAAGTGATCTGTTTTCTGAGTCAGTTTCATTCGCAGAACATGTAACAAACCATTGACGGTAAAGAAGGGAAAAAGGAAAAAAGTTTTAAGGGGCCATTGGATTTTCAAAAACATTTTAAAAAATTAATACATCATTAAGAACGTTTTAAAGCAAACCTCGTTGAAATCTGACAAAAATTACGCTCTCAGCACGTAAAAATGTGTCAAAAATACTTGTAATATGTAAAGAAACAGAACTTTCGTTAGATTTTTGTTTGGAATGTTTTGATTTTTTATTTGTTTCATCAGTATCGCGTAGAAGCAACAAAAGGTCTGTTGGCGACTCACCTCGTACTTTTAAATCCTGCTCGTGATGAGGTTAACAACAATTTTACAGCTTAGAATTACTGACCAAAAATATCAGCATCTTACAAAACAATTTGATATTGGTCTGAAATGAATCAATATTGATATATGATGATTAGCTAATCACCTAGATATTATGAAAAATCTGGGTTTTAAAATAAATGTTTTTCTGTTATTTCTGTTTCAGGCATGAATAACGAGAGTGGAAATTGTCTATAACTCTCACAAAAACGGCTTCTACGGCACTGAGAATGAGAAACAAAATAGGCAGGAACACTTTATGAAAAAAGTAGCCTCAATATATGAAATGGATACATGTTAAATGTAAAAAGATTTATTTTAATGTAAAAAAAAAAATCTTTAAACGATTTTCTCAGTTTCTGAATTTTCCACTTTCTTTCAAAATTTAAAGAAAGCTTTGGTTTCAGAGCTACGACATTTTATATGTAAAATGTAGATCTACCTTTAGTCTTCCAAAAGTTACTTTGTGTGTAACAGAAAGAGAGCTATTTAGTTTTTTCTATTTTTGTATCCACATTTGTTATGCTATTTAAAAAATTACAATAATTTTACAGCAAAAATTTATTTTTTGTACTTTTCTGCACGAACTGCAGGAAACTCATATTAAAAGAAAAAGAATTTACTGGTTAGTGAGGAATCGGAAAAAGTACGTCAAAATGTGCAATATCAAGACTCCGCAAGGTACTATTCCCCCATTTAAGTCGACTGACTACTTTCTCCAACCGTGATTTTTTAAGATTGAATGTTTATTCCATTTAGTGTAAGAATTATACATATAATTTTTTAAAGAATAATTATTACCCCGCGATAGAAGTGAAACTGCTTTGGCGACGTTGGCCGTAAATACAGGTATAGATCGAATTATATTAAACTGCTAACTTACTTTAATCCAATAAAATTCAAACATTTTATGAATAAAATTTTTATTCAATTTTCTGCATCATTATTTTACAAGAAAGACGCAATAGGTGTGTGGTAACTAAAGTAAGATATAAAATTCCTCGATTGTAGTCAATCAATGTGAGAAAACGCACCAATCGTTTGGTTCTGTAAATTATTTTTCCTTTAGAATCAGTATTCATTGTCAAATTCAGTGTCCGTTACAAAAATTCAATGTGGCTTTGCTTTTTCTGAAACAAAAAACTAAAGTCTCAAGATAATCGGCTTTTAATCATCATCGGATCCAATGATTGCAGCAGCTTCTGATGTGTACAGCACTAAAACTTAATGGATAAAGATGATAAAGCTGCGACAGAACTACCTGGTGATAAATAGACTTTCGCCAGGAGCTGCTAGTTCTGCTTTTTTTTTCCACGAAACTTTTCCTCTTTTTGCATTTGTTCTAGGCTATCTGACCAGAATTTATTTTGATTCAATGGAAATAAAAATTAATGCAAACCTCGTCGAAATCTGGCAATAATTACACTCTCAGCAATAAAAAATGTAGTAAAAAAAGACTATAAAAATGTAAACAAACAAGATTTTTCGTTTTCAATTTGGAATTTTTTTTGTCTCATCGTATCTCGTGCTTTAAAGAAACACGAGGAACACATCGTGGTTCTAAATCCCGGTCAAGTGATGAGGTTGGTCTCTCACTTTTACAGAGAATTATAGGTCAAAATCAGGATCTTCCAAAAATAACAATTGATATGAAATGAATCAACACTGATATTTGATGGACTACCTAATCGCCTAGATATTATGAAACTTCCGGGTTTTAAAATAAACTACTTTACTGTTATTTCTGATTTTCAGGCATGAATAAAGGGAGCGAAAATTACCTATATCTCTCACAAAAAAAAGGCTCGTAAGATATTGAGAGAGAGAAAAAATATGCATTAACACTTTATGGAAAAAGAAGCCTCAATATATGAAATGGATACATTTTAAGTGTAAAAGGATTTATTTTAATGCAAAAAAATTTAAACTATTTTCTCAGTTTCTAAATTATTGCAAAACTATATTTTATATGTATAATATACTTCTGTAAATATGCCTTATTTTTTTGGGAATGAGGTCAGTAGAATTTATTTTATAATAGGAGATGAATAAGAAAAAAGTAGTGATTTTAAATTGTTTAAATTTCTTTTAATTTTAAAAAATACTAAAATATAATCTAAATTTAAAATTGGAGATATACAGAATACGTATTCTTTAGCTTTAATTTTATATAAAAATGTAGAACCTACATTAAGCCTTTCAAAAGTTATAGTGTGGGTAATAGAAAAGCTATTTAGTTTTCACTGTTTTTGTATTCACACATATACTTTATGCTATTAAAAAAATACAATTCTACAGCAAAATCTTTTATTTTAAACTTTGCTGCATGAACTAAGAAATTAATACTAAAATGAAAAAACGTAAAAATGTGCAATTTAAAAACTCCGCGTACTATCCTCTTTAATACCATGATGTTAGTATATATATAAAACAGAGACTGAAGAATGCAGAATTTGCGGACTATTCTTTGACAATGTCACCAATTAATAGGCGTTTTTTTGTGAAATACAGTGTCAGCAATTATAATTCTGCCAATAGGAAGTATCAAACTCAAACGCTTAAAGCGGGATAACTGCTACAATCAGGTTCAAGATATTGTTACGTAGATCGGGGTTTGAGGATATTTTGCAAATCAGTCGTAAATAACAGTTCTTTAAGAACAATGATAATTTATTATCGAAAATCAAGCTTGAAACACAGGATTAACTGCAAAAATTCACAGAATAAATATCAGAAGGATTTCACACCTTCAACAGCACTTAGACACAATTATCATATCTAAAAATACACGAATATATTCACATGCACAGCCGAGCTAATCACGATCAAGGCAAGTTTACTAATCGCTTGTCAAAACCAGACTCTGTTGCGGCGGTATCGCTCTATTTATAGCCGTGGCCGAAACGGAGAAAGTGCTTAATATCTTAACGATTGATTGGCGCAGATTAGCCGAAAACGGCTCTTGCGCCATTAAACTCAACATTCATTCATTCATTCGTTCATGACGTTTCCCCAGCCAAATGTCCAAAAAATGTGATTTTTTTATTGCAATTTTTGATCTAATTGGAATTTTGAAAAGCGCTACATGTATACGTGATCAGCGTCGTATTTTACATAAGAAAAATGAGTTTGGTTGGAATAGGAGTTACAAATTTTTTTGGTGTACAAGACGGCTCAAGAGCGAAATATCCAAAAAATTTTAAATTTTTTTATTGCAATAACGATCTAATTCGAATTTTGAAAAGCGCCACATGTATTCGTGATCAGCATCGGATTTTAAAATAAGAAAATTGAGTTTGGTTGGAATAGGAGTTAGAAATTTTTTCGGTGTTCATGACGCCTCAGCCAAATATCCAAAAAATGTGAAAATTTTTATTGCAATAACTTTTGATCTAATTGGAATTTTGAAAAGCGCCACATGTATTCGTGATCAGCGTCGGATTTTAACATAAGAAAAATGAGTTTGGTTGGAATAGGAGTTAGAAATTTTTTCGGTGTTCATGACGCCTCAGCCAAATATCCAAAAAATGTGAAATTTTTTTATTGCAATAACTTTTGATCTAATTGAATTTTGAAAAGCGCCACATGTATTCGTGATCAGCGTCGGATTTTAACATAAGAAAATGAGTTTGGTTGGAATAGAGTTAGAAATTTTTCGGTGTTCATGACGTCTCCACAGCCAATATCCAAAAATGTGAAATTTTTTATTGCAATAACTTTTGATCTAATTGAATTTTAAAAGCCCACATGTATTGTGATCACGTCGGATTTTAAAATAAAAAAATTGTTTCGTTGGAATAGGAGTTAGAAATTTTTTTGTTGTTCATGACGTCTCCCAGCCAAATGTCCAAAAAATGTGAAATTTTTTATTGCCTATTCCAACCAAACTCAATTTTCTTATGTTAAAATCCGACGCTGATCACGAATACATGTGACGCTTTTCAAAATTCAATTAGATCAAAAGTTATTGCAATAAAAAAATTTCACATTTTTTGGATATTTGGCTGGGGAAACGTCATGAACGAATGAATGAATGAATGAATGTTGGGTTTAATGGCGTAAGAGCCGATTTCGGCTAATCTGCGCCAATCAATCGTTAAAATATTAAGCATTTCTCCGTTTCAGCCACGGCTATAAATAGCGCGATACCCGCCGCAAGTCAGTCTGGTTTTGACAAGCGATTAGTAAACTTGCCTTGATCGTGATTAGCTCGGCTGTGCATGTGAATAAGCATATATTCGTGTATTTTTAGATAGATAATTGTGTCTAAGTGCTGTTGAAGGTGTGAAATCCTTCTGATATTTATTCTGTGAATTTTTGCAGTTGAATCCTGTGTTTCAAGGCTTGATTTTCGATAATAAATTATTGTTCTTAAAGAACTGTTTACGACTGATTTGCAAAATATCCTCGAACCCCGATCTACGTAACAATATCTTGAACCTGATGGTAGCAATTAGTTATCCCGCTTTAAGCGTTTGAGTTTGATACTTCCTATTGGCAGACAATGATAATTGCTGACAATCTGTATTTCACAAAAAAATCGCCTATTGGTTGTCAAAGAATAGTCCAAAAATTCTGCATTCTTCAGTCTCTGTTTTATATATATACTAACATCATGGTATTAAAGGGGATAGTACCTTGCGGAGTTTTTAAATTGCACATTTTTACGTTTTTTCATTTTAGTATTAATTTGTTACAGTTCTTGCAGCAAAGTTTAAAATAAAAGATTTTGCTGTAGAATTGTATTTTTTTAAATAGCATAAATATGTGTGAATACAAAAATAGTAAAAACTAAATAGCTTTCTTTCTATTACCCACAAGATAACTTTTGAAAGGCTTAACGTAGGTCCTATATCTATATATATATAAATGTTATGTTGGTTTGTGTACGCTTCCATAACTCAAAAAGTTCTGCATGGATTTATCTGAAATTTTGACACAACCTTGCATTTGACTCCGGTCAGGTTCTTTACTTTTTATTTCGAAATGCAATCTAAATTTTTTTAAATTTAACTTTTAAGTGATTTTTTGATGTTATGACGTCATACGATGTCACGACTCGCTCTGAATGCGAAAATTTAAGCTTTAAACATATTTTTTTCCGAATTATTACATATTTTTACTATACTTAAGTTTATTGGTTGTCATATTTTTCGATTTCTTTGTTCTTTGATACGTAATTGGGATTAATTTTCGAATAAATCATTTTTTTAAAAATTATTCTTTCAACCACTCAAATTTTGTTTTGTAGTTTTGGCAACATTCCGATAGCTAACGCGCGATAAACAATTTTTTATGTCATTGAAATATACAGGCTACGTTTTCTGATATAAATTATTTTTTAACAAAATACTGATTACGGTTTGCTTGGTATTATTAATTGACGGGGTTTTAAATTAGTAAGTTTTTTTCTCTATTTTAAACAATATTTTAAATTTCATTTGATGTTATTATTGAAATACAGGTTAGTTTTCCTGATATATAATTTCAGTCATCAAAATATTAAACCATACTTTTGTCTTCGATGACTTTTTAAAATTTAAATTTGTTATAACCTTCTTAGTAACTTCTTTCCATTAGTAATTTGTTAACGGAAAACTTGGAAGTTAGTACGGTTTGCTTGGTACTTGCTTATTATTGCAACAATCACCAACGTTCGAAATAACTCTCCAAGTTGGCAACGCTGATCTCCTATGTGTTGTATGAGTTGAATTGGCAATCATGTGCTTCATTTCATATGTCACCAATAGGTTCCATTTTTGTCAGGGACATAGCTACCGCTGTATCAGCCATACCAATGATACAAGGCCCCCAAGTTACAGTGGCCCCAATCTGTGTTACTACAGTCTCACTAACACGGTGCTCATATCTGAAAATTGCCTCCCCCGCAAAGGAATTTCGATACAGGGCTTACTCAAAGCTGTTTTGCAATTTTGTGTGTTTTTATTTTAACCTTTTTGTCAATTGGCTTCAGTACACAAAATTGCCTTGCAGAAAATAGAACTTGGGTCATCATACTTGACACAAGCAAAAGCAGTGTTGGTAGTAATTACATATCAAAATGGCTCGAATACCTGTTGAGAAAGCAGGGGTTTGTAAGGTTGTAATTATTTTTGGGTTACTTATGTACTATCGCAACAATCACCAGCGTTCAAATAACTCGCCATATTGGCAATCCCAATTTTGTATGCGCTGAATTGGAAATCATGTGCTTCATTTCTTATAATGTCACCAATAGGTTGCGATAATACATTACCTTTAATTAGACTGGCCGCAACACACCAATTTGGCGTGATTTCAAAATCATGCCAAAAACAAATAGCGTACCAATATGAAATTAATATTGTGGATATTATTTTAGCTTTTTTTATAGACTATCCGTTAAGAAAAATGCCC
This sequence comes from Trichonephila clavata, assembly GCA_019973975.1. Lineage (NCBI taxonomy): Eukaryota > Metazoa > Arthropoda > Arachnida > Araneae > Nephilidae > Trichonephila > Trichonephila clavata. Next base: position 6,301 of record BMAO01033750.1, on the reverse strand, counting down.
AATATAAGATTCACAATTGGCTGGATGGACCAGCTCTTTTCCCCTCATTTAACCAGAGCCACAGCAACGCGTGGCAGGGTACAGCTAGTTTTTATATAAAATTAAAGCTGAAGAATACTTGTATTCTGTATATCTCCAATTTTAAATTTAGATTATATTTTAGTATTTTTTAAAATTAAAAGAAATTTAAACAATTTAAAATTACTTTTTTCTTATTTATCTCCTATTATAAAATAAATTCCCAAAAAAATAAGGCATATCTACAGAAGTATATTATACATATAAAATATAGTTTTGCAATAATTTAGAAACTGAGAAAATAGTTTAAAGATTAATTTTTTTGCATTAAAATAAATCCTTTTACACTTAAAATGTATCCATTTCATATATTGAGGCTTCTTTTTCCATAAAGTGTTCATGCATATTTTTTCTCTCATTCTCAATATCTTACGAGCTTTTTTTTTTGTGCGATAGGTAATTTTCGCTCCCTTTATTCATGCCTGAAAATCAGAAATAACAGTAAACTAGTTTATTTTAAAAACCGGAAGTTTCATAATATCTAGGCGATTAGCTAGTCCATCATCAAATATCAGTGTTGATTCATTTCATATCAATTGTTATTTTTGGAAGATCCTGATATTTTTGGCCTATAATTCTAAGCTGTAAAAGTGAGAGACCAACCTCATCACTTGACCGGGATTTAGAACCTCGTGTTTCTTTAAAGCACGAGATACGATGAGACAAATAAATAAAAAAAATTCCAAGAAAACGAAAAATCTTGTTTGTTTACATTTTTATAAAGATCGTCTTTTTTGACATTTTTTATTGCTGAGAGTGTAATTATTGCCTGATTTCAACGAGGTTTGCATTAATTTTTATTTCCATTGAATCAAAATAAATTCTGGTCAGATAGCCTAGAACAAATGCAAAAAGAGGAAAAGTTTCGTGAAAAAAAAAGCAGAACTAGCAGCTCCTGGCGAAAGTCTATTTATCACCAGGTAGTTCTGTCGCAGCTTTATCATCTTTATCCATTGTTTTAGTGCTGTACACATCAGAGGCTGCTGCAATCATTGGATCCGATGATGATTAAAAGCCGATTATCTTAACTGGAGACATGTTTTTTGTTTCAGAAAAAGCAAAGCCACTCATTGAATTCTTGACACTGAATTTGACAATGAATACTGATTCTAGAGAAGGAAAAATAATTTACAGAACCACGCGATTGGTGCGTTTTCTCACATTGATTGACTACAATCGAGGAATTTTATATCCTACTTTAGTTACCACACACCTATTGCGTCTTTCTTGGAAAATAATGATGCAGAAGAATAAAAATTTTATTTTCATAAAATTTGAATTTTATTGGATTAAAGTAAATTAGCAGTTTAATATAATTCGATCTATACCTGTATTTACGGCCAACGTCGCCAAAGCAGTTTCACTTCTATCGCGGGGTAATAATTATTCTTTAAAAAATTATATGTATATTCTAATTCTTACACTAAATGGAATAAACATATTCAATCATTTACCTACTTTTAAAAAATCACGGTTGGAGAAAGTAGTCAGTCGACTTAAAGGGGGGGAATAGTACCTTGCGGAGTCTTGATATTGCACATTTTGACGTACTTTTTCCGATTCCTCACTAACCAGTAAATTCTTTTCCTTTTAATATGTTTCTTGCAGTTCGTGCAGAATAGTACAAAAAATAAATTTTTGCTGTAAAATTATTGTAATTTTTTAAATAGCATAACAAATGTGGATACAAAAATAGAAAAAAACTAAATAGCTCTCTTTCTGTTACACACAAAGTAACTTTTGGAAGACTAAAGGTAGATCCTGTGTTTTTATATAAAATAAAAGCTTGAGAATGCCTGTATACCTCCAATTTTAATCATATTTTAGCATTTTTTTTAAATTAAAATAAATTTAAAATCACTTTTTTTTAAATTTATCACATTACAAAATAAATTCTAATCCAATCCCAAAAACTGAGGCATACAGTATGCAGATCTACAAGTACATTTTACATTTAAATATCATAGCTCTGAAACCAAAGCTTTCTTTAAATTTTGAAAGTGGAAAATTAAGAAACTGAGAAAATCGTTTAAAGATTTAATTTTTTTTTTTTTACATTAAAATAAATCTTTTTACATTTAACATGTATCCATTTCATATATTGAGGCTACTTTTTTCATAAAGTGTTTGCCTATTTTGTTTCTCCTTCTCAGTGCCGTAGAAGCCGTTTTTGTGAGAGTTATAGACAATTTCCACTCTCGTTATTCATGCCTGAAACAGAAATAACAGAAAAACATTTATTTTATAACCAAGATTTTTCATAATATCTAGGTGTTAGCTAGTTTATCATCATATATCAATTTTGATTCATTTCAGACCAATATCAAATTGTTTTGTAAGATGCTGATATTTTTGGTCAGTAATTCTAAGCTGTAAAATTGAGTTGTTAACCTCATCACTTGAGCAGGATTTAAAAGTACGAGGTGAGTCGCCAACAGACCTTTTGTTGCTTCTAAGTGCGAGATACTGATGAAACAAATAAAAAATCAAAACATTCCAAACAGAATCTAACGAAAGTTCTGTTTCTTTACATATTTCAAGTATTTTTGACACATTTTTACGTGCTGGGAGCGTAATTTTTGTCAGATTTCAACGAGGTTTGCTTAAAACGTTCTTAATGATGTACATTAATTTTTTAAAATGTTTTTGAAATTCCAATGGTCCCTAAAAACTTTTTTCCTTTTCCCTTCTTAACCGTTAATGGTTTGTTAAATGTTCTGCGAATGTAACTGACTCAGAAAACAGATCACTTTTTCTTTGCTGCACAATATTTCCAACAAATATTTTAATTTATGAACAATAATTTTTTTTAATGTTGTAATGAATTCAGTTTCTTATTTAACCCTTTCAGTGGTAAAATAGTATATATACGTCAGTGAGGAGCTGTGTCTAAGGTGTATGGACGTATATATAAGAATTGTGTTTTTAGCTTCAAATGTGTGGTAAAGCTGTTTATGCACGCCAGCCTGTAAAGTTTTGTAGGGAGATAGGGAAACAAAGTATTAATTTTCGTCACACCTTAAGTAGAAGCGCCCTAGCAAATATTTTACCGAAAAGTGAATTTACGATAATCCAAGATGGCAATGTGTCGACGAAAACTAGAGTATGTATCGAGAACTACCCGCGGACGAACACATGAGTACTAGATTGTTTTGATTTTGTTATAATTCAAAATAGTCTTTTTCTTGACTTTTGAATTAGATTTCACCTATTTGTTTTACAAAAGTATGTGCCTTGTTTTTAATATAAGGCTTTTATAGGAATTTAGCGAAAAATGTGATGAAAATCTGTTTTTTTGACGGATTACTTAAAAAAACATAAATTTAAGGTATGTGGCTACCTTCGGAGCATTTTATTGAAATATTCAACTAAAAAACACTTTTTCTTTAAAAAGGGTGTGCATAGAACTAGGAATTAAGGTTAAAGTGTAGTATGGGCGATTTCAAATTTTTTTGGTGACCAAAATCGATCGCCAAGCCACTTAGCGATAGGTTTCCGGAAGCCAGAATGAATTCGTCATCTTATCATAATAAAAACCCAAAGAAAAATCGCCAAATCGAAAGGCCCCCTATACTACGTTTGAGTCAGGAATTAAAATACAAAATTTTAAATTATTTTGGATAGTAAAAAATTGTAGTTACAGTAAACCTTGTATTGAAAATTCTAATTAATATATTCAAATAATATTAAAACTGCACAAAAATAACATCATTATCTGTGCCTAGAGCGATAAGATAATATTTGTGAAATCTGTTTTTTTTTCACAAATTGTATGTGCAATAAAATGCATAAATACATACATAGAGATTATAGTCTATAATACAAATAAAAATTTTTTGAAAATTTCAATTCATCTTAAAAAGAAATCCATTTGTGAACTTTAAAAGCATTGTCTGAGAAACTTGTTTTTTGGCTTCACGGTAAAGATTTAAATACAATATGAAAAATGTTCTGCTAGTACATTTCTTAAACTCACCATATTTATAGCTCACTCTTTAGCTTCATGTTTAACTAATTTTTTAACTCTTTTGCAGTTTCCTGGAGAGTTTTATAGATTATAAAAACTGTCGAGTTTAGTAAAATTTTCATGAAAAATTGCAATTAGGATCTTACACAAAATTCTAATGAATGTATTCAAATAATATTTATACAGTACATAAATAATGGAACATTTTTATATGTATTAGGAATTAAAAGTTTTTTTAAATATGCCAAATTTTATGCAAAAACTCGATTTTTTAAAAAAATTAATGATTTTTTTTCCATTTAAATGCAATGTACATAAATACAGTGAACCACAAAAGTGTTCGTACACTTGCAGTTTCCTATAAAATTTAATGATTTCGACTAATAAAAATTAATGTAATTTTTTTATATCTGCCACGTTCTTATTTTTTTAAAAATAGTATATTATTTTTAAAAATTAATAATCAAAAAGCTACTGAAAAATTAGGCCAAAAAAGTCTTTGTACACTTAACAAAAATCTCAACATAGCTTTAAATGTATTTTTTTCTTAATTTAGTAGGATATCTTTTAGTGTCCACAACAACTTTTAAACATCTTGGTATAGATTTGATCATTTTTTTGTAATGTCTGCATCAATTTACCTCCATGCTTCTGTGATTATTGTTTTCACATTATGTTTATGTTTACTTTTTAGTTTAAATCTAGTTCTCCCCAAATATGCTCTGCTGGGCTAAATAAATTGATTGAGGAGGTGTTTTCACAAAATTTTGGGCAGTTATAAAGACACCAGCGGTGTACATTGAGAGCATCATTATCCTGTTAAAAAACGGTCATATTCAATATCAAATTTTGGACAGACAATTTAAAATTTCTCTAAAATATTTAAGTAGAGCTCATGATTCTAAAGAGAAATTTTAAATTATCCTCTCAAAATTTGGATATTTTAGACGACTTTATTTTTTAACAGGATAATGACGCCTGGCGAACTGCTCTCAATGTACACCGCTGGTGTCTAAAACTGTACCCAAAATTTTGAAAACACCTCCTCAATCAATTTATTTAGCCCAGCAGAGCATATTTGGGGAGAACTAGATTTAAAATAAAAAGAAAACATGACATACAAACACATAATGGGAAAAAACAATAATCACTGAAGCATGGAGGTAAATCGATGCAGAAATTACAAAATGATTAAATCTATACCGAGACATTTAAAAGTTGTTGTGGACACTAAAAGATATCCTACTTTCTAAATTAAGAAAGAAATACAATATTTATATAAAGAGCTATGTTGAGATTTTTGTTAAGTGTACGAAGACTTTAGTGGCGTAATTTTTCAGTAGCTTTTAGTATAATTATTATTTTAAAAAATTAATCCGTTTTTAATAAAATAACTATATCACTCCGCCGAGAACTTGCAAATATCAAAAAAATTACAATTCCAAAATATTAATTTTTATTAGTCGGAAACAAATCTTATATGAAATTGCCAGTGTACGAACACTTTTTGGGTCCACTGTATATACACAGAGATTAGATTTTGATTCATGACACAGATACAACTAAATAAAACATGTTCTGAAAATTTAAATTCAATAAAAAATATTTTGTATAGGGATCAGCATCTGGTTTTGTTAACTCCAATTCCAGTTTACTAATTATGCTATAAATTTGCTTCTAGATATCGTAGAAACAAAAATAGAGTGTTTTATGGAATCTGAAATGTATAGGCTATAAAATAAAAACACAAAAGTAATTTTGAAAATTTTCACCAAAACTGCGAATTTTGAGTAGTTAATGAAATTTATTATGAATCAAGTAAATTTTGTCATATTGTTATAATCATCATAATCATATTGTTTGATTTTTTGGGCATTTGCTTATATGCAAATAATGATTTAAGTATTCCTTTGCAACATAGGAATAATTTTAGTTTTATTTTCATATTGAACTTTAATAATTAAAAAGATTAAAATGGCTTGCATGTTTTGAGAAAGGCAAGCCTACAAAATAAATTTTTGTTTTCAAGAGACTAATTTCTAGTAAATTTTAAAGAACTTTTTTAGCTTATTGGTAAATGTATGAAAAATGTCTTTAAAGTTCCCATAAAGAAATTATTTAAAAGAGTCAACTATTTCAATACATTTATTTCATTCCTTCACCCTCATTTTCGATATTGAAAGAAAAATTTACTGAAATAACAGATTGAGCAAAATTTGTAAATTGAACTTAATCTAGTTCAAAATTTTTTTATTT
>BMAO01033749.1:0-28751 GCA_019973975.1 Trichonephila clavata | reverse complement strand
TTAACTTTTCTGTCTTTGAGTGAAAAGTTTGAGATTTAGTATGACTTGACTGGATTTTTTTTACCATATTATATTTTAAAATCTTATCATCTTTCAACGCACTAATAGACATTTATTTATTTAATTTTAATGTAAATAAGACCTCGATGTAAAGCAATAGAATACAGTACATTTTAAATCTAAGAAAAATCTTTGTGTTATTAAGGTATCCGACTACTTGCGACAACTTTTCTTTAAAAAAAAATGGAGATATGGGGATTTTTTGGTTGTTTTGATTCCTTAGTAGATTTTAAAAAAAATATGCCAAAATTAAGAATAGAAAAAGGAATTATTATTACTAAAATGGGAAAAAATAAGTACAAATTGGCAAAAAAATAACATAAACGTGGCCCAATCTGTACCAAAAATTTGTATAAACAGATTTTCAATTTTCAATTCTGATGTGTTGCTATGTTCTTCATTTTTGAAATAACCTTCAGGATAAGAGATATTTAATTTTTTGACAAAAACTAGAGCCTTTATCTTAGTTACTATATGAAATTGGTTAAGAAAACAGTGATTATATTCACATAAGGGGCTGTAAATTTTGTAATAAAACCGCGATTGATAAATCTGTATGTTAAAACACTTTACTATTACACAGAACATACAAAAAAGTTGAAGTAATTTATTTTCAAAACTATTTTAGAAATCGCTGGCCCCATCTCAATATTTTCAACAAAAAAAAAACACACACACATTTCGAATAAAACGCTTTTTAAAATATGACATCTTGCTTAAAGCAATCGCATCTGCTTTTGCTAAAACACTTACAGTTTTTGTTCTTGTGAACGGAAAATAATAAAAGTGGTATTTTTGTAAAGCTAATAAGAAGGCCTATAAAATAAAATCATTAAAAAAAGTTGTCGATTTTGGGCAAAATTCACAGTTTTAGGGAAGTCAGATACCTTAAATTAAGAAATATTCACGACACTTACGTATTATCACAACCATATTGGCGACATTATATGAAATAAAGCATATGGTTGTTAAATCAGCAGGTATGACACATGCAAAAATCGGGGTGACAAATTGGCGACTTGTTTTTAACGTATGCAATGTTGTATAGTGTGTAAGTACCGTATTAATTTAAAATCTATTATTTTTTGGTTGTTTTCCTTTATATTCTTCCATGATACCAGATAATTAAGATACAATGAGAATTAATATAATGAAAAATAAAGAACTCTTATGTATTTCAATTTGCAATAAGTGTATAGTTATATCCTATATTAGTAATTTTAATTCCCTTCAATGCAAATAAAAGTCGGCGTAGCTTAGTGGTAATGGTTGTGAACTCATGCCCGCCATGCCATGCGCTCGAGCCTTAGTGCCACTAAATGCCCTGCCCGCGATAAATTAGTGGGAAAGGTAACGAACTCGTGGCCAGCATGTCATTAGTTCGAACCCAGAGTCACTAAAGACTCGTAGTGTAGGGGAGCGATGCATGTTAAAACTGTCGAGAATTCAAACGTCCTCCTGTTGGTGTGGCGTGATAGCTAGGAGATGGGGTACCAGCTCAGGTGTCGTCCTCGTCACTTGACCATCTTTCAAAATTACGAGGTCCGTCGTCAAAAGCCTTCTTGCAGTTGAACCATGCGACCTTATTTTTCACTCACTTGCGACTAAATACCCGCTCTGTAGAGAGATGATGGACGTTGTCGGGGTTCAATGTCTTCATGTCGGCATGGTGGGAAGTTCGGGAAGGGGGTACCAACTCCGGAGTCGTTCACGTTATTTGGCCAATGTTTAAAATTACGAGTTCCATCACCAACAGTCCACGTGTTACTTTATAGTTCGATGTTCATAAAACACTCATTCACTCAATGTGAAGAACTTCCTTTTCGATTTCTTTAACATAAGTGATGCGAAACGTAATTTAGATAAACTGATATTAATTACTCCTGCATTGAGAATTTATCTTACACGAAACATAATATATAAAATTTTCTTGAACACATATTTGCATTCCTTGATTTAGTCATATAATTACTTAAATAAAATTAAACTAAATGCTGAATATTTTTAAATCTTCAGAATTTTTATAATTTTAAGAGAAAACGTTGTGATAGCGGTCGGTTCCTGCTCGACTCTGCACCCTCTTGTCTACCTGTAAACCCGGCTAGCTGTGTAGGAGAAACTGAATGATCGGCAGACATGACTTCAATCTAATCAATTTATTAATTCCAAATATCAATCAGACACAATACAATTCTATTTAAGGTAGATGATATATAGTAGAGCACGGAGGTGAGATTCTATAACACGGGGATACTACTACAGACCCTCAACTGAATCTAAGACAACTTAAATACGCTCAAATATAACTACGTCGCACACTAATAAGCTAACTTCTACTTAATCAAGCTCACAATACCTATACTTTTTATGCATCGGATCCTACACTGGAGACTTGCAGGTGATCTCTTCAAACTGATCAATGTCGTTGGGTCCACGTTATGTAATCTTTTTCCTGGATAACTTCAAGACTTCTAACTAATTACACTCTCTTTCAATCTTCAACTAACTCGCAGACTTTATGTTAACTCCTACTTGCCAACTCCAACGTGCCAATCCAACGTGCAACTATCAAACTCGCGAAAACAGAATTTATATAATATACTTCATTTTATACATAATCACGTTTCCTTACTCGATGAAAGTTAGTTGAAATAAATATTTTCATTAACGAGTCATGAAGGGATTATTAGAACCGCGTATAAATCCGTCACAATGTGTTTCAGTTCTCGATTTTTTTTTAAAAGTAATAAATTCATTCCTTTGGAGTAAATGCAGCTTAATGTTAGATTCTTATATTTGTGTCTTTACTACTACTTTTTGTATCTCTTTAATATTTGAATCTTACTTTACAACAGATTGTTTTTATTAAAAACAATCATAAAAACCCGGTGCACCACAACGTATTACAAGGGTCTCATAGAAGTAAGTATTAATCGCACATTACAAAAGAAAGAAGAAAAAAGTTGGTTATGAAGGATTACAAATATTTACAACAAATCCATGGAACTTTTGAAAGCACTTCTAGTGGAAAGAAGTTGGTGAAAATTTGGAGGCCAATTTATATTTAGTACCTTCAAAGCCAGTCTTATGATATTTCTCTCTGCGACATACTTGGAACACAGTTGAAGCACATGTTCTACAATTTTCCTCGTCACCAATATTTAAAATCAAAAGAAGAGGACAGATATAAGTTAAATTTGTTCATTTAGCTTTTAAAGTTACCATGATCAGCGATAAATTGGTTTATTTTGTAATTAGTACAAAAATGATAGCATGCCAGTCGCGTGTTAAATTGTTGTAAACAGGATATCAATCATTAGCATGGCCAAGTACTTTTAGTGCGTTTTTCAGATGTTGTATTTTACAATAGGAAAATTCGGGAAAACTATGGGGAAAAATAGATATGGTTCGGCTCATCTAGGACACAAATGCGACCAAATGCCGAAACCCCGAGGCCAATTGGTTGCTTATTGACTGAGAAAAAGGTACGACAAAATATGGAACGAAGACGAAATTTGCGTCCTAATAGCGCTTTTGTTCCACTACGTGAAAAACGCGCTAAAAATTCTTTAACATATTTGAGAGAATCCCTTTTCTGTACAGACCGCTTCTGCTTTAAAAAATCCATAACATTTTCAGTGCATGAATTAGAGAACGAAGAAACATTTATTTTTATATTTCATTTCAAGTAATTCAGTTAAAAAAGAAGTAATAATCCAAATATATTTATTCAGATATCCTTTGTATTTGAGTTAAAAGTATTTAACTTAACCTACATCGCAACTCATTAGGTTACAACAATTGCTTAAATTCCACAGGTAGCAAACATTACTAAACATTTAATTAAACCAATATTGCACTAATTACCGATTATTTTATTTCATGAAATATTTATCGTTGTATTTCTTCGAGATAAGGAATATAGGAAAGTGCAATATTTAAACCGTATAATGGAACTAAAAGATACCATGGAATTAAAAAGATCATGATTTTGCTTGTTCAATCAATCATCAAGTTTTGAACTCGAAATTTTAAGATAGTTTTACATTTTTTGAAATTATTATTTTTAAAACAAATTATGAGATTCTTTGCTATTAAGCATCTGCAATGAAGTTTAATATATCTGTACTTTTAAAATATTACAGTAATTATGAGTTACACTATATTATAGGTAAGATACAAGCAGCTTTCTTCAAGAAAATTACGAAACTTCAATTAATGACATCCAAGAAGTGTGAATTATCCCAACATATTTTCACTAATTTGCAAAGTACCCTACTTTAGGAAGAAACAGCTTGAGCCCATAAATTATGAACAGTTTATTGCTTCATATTAGCATAACAGCTGATCTAAACTATTCATTCGAATAATCCTTTTATATATAATAAGTAATTTTTATTCATAAATTGCCTTAGCATTTTATAAGTCAATAGGAGATTGCATGCTAGTCAAAAATTGTCATGATTGTTCATGACTATCTTATTTGTGCTCCTTATCGATATTTAATAATATATCATAAGAAACATATAATTGATACTAAGAAAATAAATATAGGCGTTAAATACTAATGCTCTTGGTAAAATAAAATGATACACACAAAAAGGAGTTATTCGAATGGGAGGAAATTCTTTTTGCTTATACCTTACCATAGATTATGTAAATTATTTGCTTTTCCCGATCAATGACTAGCTGGAGCTCTAGAACAGTGGCTCTTAATCTGTGGCATGTGGACCCCTGGGAGTCCCTCGTGCTTTTCAAGGGGTCCGGGAAGGTCACATTTAATGTTAAGATTTCTCTCTTTTATAGACTCTGGAAAAATTTCGTGGAAAAACGGAAAGATGTGCCATCCTAGATTGGATACATAATTCATCACTAAACTGATTACTATACTAGATCTTTTATTAATAGAGTTTAAATCAAAACTCAGTGGTGCAACAGCCCATAAGGGCCAATGCCTCATAAGCCAACCTCAGTTTTCATGTCCTGAGACGCATGAGCAGGTGCTCCTGTCAGGTGGTCATTATGACGCAAAACCCCCTTGTTTACTTCCCAAGCAAGATAGATACTCATTTATCGACCCACTGAAGGGATGCAAGACTGAGTCGACCTTGCCCAGCTCGGGGTTCAAAACCCGGACATGTGGCCTGGAAGCGAGAAATTACTACTCGACCACTAGGCCTCATTAATACGGTTTAAGTACATTATTCATTTGAAAATAATATTTTATAATATATATAATTAGATGTTTCCGTTTTCTAAAGAGAAGTGTTTAAAAAAGTCAGTACCAAAGGCAATCTTAGGAACCTTTAAATCTCTCAACCATGTGTTAAGAATCAGGGAGGAGTGTTCAAATTCTAGAGCACCGTGATGTCAGGATGATACATAAAGGAGGGGAAGGGGCGGCGATTGAAAGTTTGGGAACCTCTGTTCTAGAACATTGCAACGAAAACTCCAAATGACATTCAAAACAAAGCACATTCCAGCGTTAATTGATAACTTCCATGCGAATGTGGTACCGTCAATCCACGTGAACTGCGTCAATGCCTCACAAATATTATATCAGGTACATGAATAAAATTAATTTTTGAAGTTAAAATTCTTATAAAATATTCTGGTTTCATAACTTGCTTAGTTATTTAAAATGATTTATATATCTTGGGTTGTTAGTAACATCAGGTATCATTCAGCTAAAAATCTTTGCTGATTTATAATAGCAAATAACAAATCCCTCCCCCCACCCCCAAAAAATGAAAACTAAAAAAAAATAATAATAAAGTTTACATTTTATAAACTAAACCTAAGTCTATACTAACTATTACACTGCAGATATATGGAAGCATCCAACAAATATAAAGATCGTCTTAAATAGAAAGGAAGTTTCGGGGTATAGAAAATGCTCGCATAGACGAAACTAAAAGTTAGAAAAACGGATTTGAAGTTTGTAAAGGTATAGGGTTTGAACTTGATAACACTGAGGAAACTTCAAATATTTCTGAGAATTAAATATAACTACAATTTTGAGCTTTCCAGATCAATGGGCTAAAAATATTTTTTTGGCATTTAATGCATTCTGAAGTCTTAATAATATTTTAATAGTATAAATATTCGCATTTGATTTGTGCGTTTTAACCTTCAAAGTAAATGAAAATCAATGTCCACTGTTAGTTCTAATTTTTTGAATTCATAGCTGAATTCATATCTTCCAATATTAGAGCAATATTTTATTTTTATATATTTTAAAATAATTTTATCTTTTCAAAAATCAATATATATATATATATTCAGGCATTACTTTAGGTTACTTTACTCCAATTAATGTTAGAATAATTAGATACTGTAAGTTTGTATGTTATTTACAACCAAAATACTTATAACTATCGTTGTAAAAAGTGATGTTACAACAAATGGTTACATTTTCAATACTTTCTATATTCATGTGTGATAGATATAGGCATAATTTTCCTAAAGGGCTCTGTTATTCTAGTATGTCGAAAATTTCTGCTGTACGGGGAAGGTGGTACAATAAAGTAGTGCTTAAACCTAGTTTTCTTGGTATAATTCAGAGACAGCTGTAGAAATCATAATAGGTCACCATTTTCCAAAGACTATTCTGGTATCTTTAATTTTTATGTTTCTTGGAATCAAATTTCTTTCTTTTTTGGCCTTGTAGGTAGTACACTTTTCTTATCCACTTCTTTATTTTATTGTACTGTATATGTATATATAGTAGTTACGTTATAATTAGTTCTTTTTTATGCAAAATCAATGCATGTGCATCGTAGAAAGAAATATTTAATTTGTACTAAATATGCTTAAAATTTTTTTTAAAAAAATAGTATTTTTTGAATTTTATTTAAAATATAATAAACGTTAATTTGCTCTTTTTTCACCTGCAAAATGTTCCAAAATGAAGTTTCTGTAACACATCAAAATTCATTTTGGCCTTTCTTAAAATTCCAAATGCAATTTCCAGATGCAAAAAGAAGTGACGCAGTTTCGTAGAAGAACAGAATAATATTAAATGAAATAAATAACCAATTTAATGAATATTAAACTCGTGTACAATTTAAACAGTTTGCGTTCGAAGTTTTTCATCTTTTCTTGATTATCTATAACCAAATACTACAAAATGAATTGCGTTTTTGCTTTACATTTTTGAGAATGGCTACTGAATTAGTTTTAGGGAATATATATATATATATATATATATATAAAATTTGAAAGTATTTTTAAAAAATAAATGGTCTCAAACCATTCCAATCTTCCATGCGCTTGCTCTGTTAAATTAAGGAGGTTCAGAGCAAATTTCAAAACTACATTATTATTTTTTCAAACAATAGTTCTCATACCGATGATATGCGTCTAGAATACACGAAGAATACACATACGTCTATTACGAAGAAATTAATTAGACTGCATTATTTGAAAGTTAGAAAATGAAACAAAACCTCTTTTTTTGGATGAAGCGACAATTCGCAACGCCAATATAAAATTTTCATAATACTAAATCACGCATATATTTTAAAAAGCAAATCGTGTTGCTTTATTTACTATTATGCTTTATTTTGCTCATAATCTTTCATTTCCTGTTTATTTCAATTTATATGAATTGAAACAAATGGATATTTGTATTAATGTTTCCATTATTACTGATTTTATTGCTTATAGTTTTGCAAACTCTTTAATCTTTTACTTAACTTTAAATTGTTCGATACCAAACAGACGGATTTTTATCTTCGAAATAATCCTACGATATTATAATTTCTGTCATGTTTCAAATGCAAATAAATATGACCTGTACAATATATATATATATATAATAAATAATATATATATATATATATAATAAACAGGAAGATTCTTTCGGAATAAATCATTATTTATTTTGTACTTTCGCAATTACAACATATTTAATTTTAATATTATATAATTACACTTAATCTGAGTCCATATGTACAGATTTATAAATAGTGTAAATAATTTTTATTTGGATGTTTAATGCATTTATATTACTCTATATAATAGTTATTGCAATATTCACATGCATAGCCGTCCCTTTTTTATACTGGCAATTTAATGAGAACTTGGCAAAATCTTGGCGCTAGAGCAAGTGCATAATTTTTGGCGTCTATTTTTGGCGAATTCGGGCCCTATGAATTGTTCTAGAGATTAGTGAAGAATTCCCCACTAATTTCACGATCTATAAGGCAAGCGGATCTTTCTCGAAGTTTTCACCGGGTCTATAAACAGAGCAAAGCTTGCCCAAATGAGTCAGTCTTGTTTCAACCAGCGATTTTTGAGTATTGTTTTGACAAGCAATTAGTGAACTTACCTTGACCGTGATAACTGATTAGCTCGGCTGCGCTTGTGAATAATATTTTACATACGTGTATTTTAGACACTGATAATTGTGTTTGAATGCTGTTGAAGGTGTGAAGACCTTCTGAGATTTATTCTGTAAATATTACTGCTGCATCCTGTATTTAAAAGTTTGCTTTGGTGATAGTAAATTCTCATCACTCTAAAGAACTGTCTTGTACTTTGCGCTTAAAGAACTATCTTGTTTTGTACTTGTACTTTGTGACTGATTTGCATACAATTCTTGAGCCCCTATTAACGTAACAATGTATTGAACATAGTAATTGAACATATGTAACATATATGAACAATTGTAACATATATATTGAACATAGTAACCACAACTTAACATCAGGCAAGTGAAACACAATCACTTTCAAATTTTAACACCGTTGTTACTTCCATATGCATCGTCCTCACATTAGCTGGGAAGAACCCTATAAGAGCATCAAAAATGTTTTTCCAAAATAGCATTTTTTAACCATTTTGAATTTTCTTATTTCATCTATTTTTGTCTCTAAGTTTGGAGACTTGGTGATTCTTAGTGATCTAATTTGTCGTCAAGTTTACATTTAAATTCAATCCCATGCAATTATTATTATTGACAGATTAATCTCCCTTGGTCTCAGGAAACGCGTTCAGCTACAATATCAGTTCAGCATGTAGAAGCATGTAGATCCTGGAATTTCATGACTCTATGATTCCATTTCAGTATTGGTTTTGTAATGCATAACTGCAGTCTTAATTAATCCGTAGTCTGGGGCGCAGAATCACTCCAGGTTCAAGAAATCTTTAATCCTGGAAAAACTGTTTATTGGTTACCAGTGACCTTGTTAATATTCTTCTAAATAACAGTCTTCATGGGTACTAAAATTTATTTTTCATATATCTCCCTCTTTTTTGGGGGGCAATGGCAAAAGTTCTTTTTTTTGTGTGTTTTGCAATCGTAAGGTACTTGGGGTGACTGAGCTCCCCTCGGGACCACTTTTGTTCCAATATATTTTATATCAACATGCCCATCTCCCCCCTATAAGTAGTGATAGCGGTCGTTTCCTGCTCGACTCTGAACCCTCTTGTCTACCCATAAACCCTGCTAGATGTGTAGGAGAAACTGAATGATCCACAGACATGACTTTAATCTAATAAATTTATTAATTCCAAATATCAATCAGACACAAAATAAATCTAATTAAGGTAGATAATTAAACAGTAGAGCGCAGAGGTGAGATTCTACAACACGCGGATACTACTACGGACCCTCAACTGAATCTAATATAGCATAAATATGCTCAAATATAACTGCGTCGCATAGTAATAAGCTAACTTCTACTTAATCTAGCTTACAACACCTGTACTTTTTATACATCGGATCACACACTGGAAACTTCCAGGTGATCTCTTCGGCTTGATCAATGTCGTTAGATTCCCGCTCTGTAATCTTATTTCTGGACAACTCCAAGACCTCAAACTGATTCCACTCTCTTTCAATCTTCCACTAACAGCTAACTTGAGACTCTATGTTAACTCCTACTTGCCAACTCCAACGTATCAACACACAAACTTGCGAAACCAGAATTTATATAATATTCTTTATTTACATAATCACGCTTCCTTACTCGGTGAAAGTTGGTTGAACTAAATATTTTCCTAAAAGAGACACGAAGGGATTAGTAGAAACGCGTTTAGATCCGTCACAAAGTGACTTAGTCATTTTGATAGTGATGTTATAGGACTCATTATAGTTTATAAATGTAAACAATCAGGATATAAAAAAAGAAAAATAAATGGGTATCTGCGATCTCTATCGGATGAAGTTGAAACTGATCAAACAAGGGAATAACATGATGAAATATTGGATATTAATCATGATAGCGAAAGTAAATTTCAGAAAAGCCACGAATATGAAATGTTTGAATTGAAAGTACCCTTCTGTACCTTGTCGAAAATAAAGATCACTAACCCTAAGAAAAAGTTTAACATGCTATTTACTAATTCTTAAAGGAAGATAAAAGTACAATAACTTGAACAAAATATGAGAGTTTTGCTTGCAAATAACACTATTGTAATGTTTGAGAAACGTGTATGTGATTTGTGTCCTTTATTAAAGTCACGCACATTTGAAATTTCTTAGTTCTGTTTGTTTGGAATATTTTTTTTTTGCAATTTATCAAAGGAAAATTGAAAAATCTTTCAAAATAGTTAAGTATACTTTCTCTCAGTTAAATTATTCACTGGAGTTACGATTTTTTCTAGTGTAATAAAAATAATTTTAAAACAAGGATTGGGGTGAATAAGTTATTCCGCGCCACCGACTACTAATGTTAGCATTGAGTGCGCGTCTTCTCCTGGGTTAAGGAAATATGGTACGATTTTCATAATTTTTTGGTTGCCTCCTATATGTATGTATAATGTTAAACAGATTTTGAGCTCATAATTTCAAAAAAAATTTAACTATTTAATTCTTTAAGGGAAAAATTTAAAACTTATGAAGTGATTTTATAATGCTACTCGTCCTACAAACATTGACGTTAATATATGAAATTTGATTTACAAGTATGCAAAATATGTATAACAAAAGCTGCTATGGGTTTTGTAATAACATGATTGATATTCGTACAATACTTCTTTTTGATGAATGCTTATTTAAAATTCCTTAAAAAATGTGTAAATTCAATTATTTTTAAAAAAAATTAAGTATTGCCTTGAATGAAAAATGCATACCAACTTTTTTATTCCATGTACAATTAGCAACAAGTAAAAAAAAATTCCAATTTTTAGGCAAAATAGAAAAAAAAAAGCCTTAGGATTTAAAATTAAGACACACTAGTTATTTTTATTTTTCTGAGATAAGTCATTTTAAACTTTTGATTTGACATAGGAATGTGAATAAAAACAAATGTAAAATTTATCATAACTCTGCGTATTTTAAACTTAGAGCCTTCAAATTTTGTGAGTTTGTAGAAAAGTATATAAAGAATAATTAAGACTGAAATAATTATAGATTTGATATTTTGACTGTTTTTTGACATTTAAATCGTTCTGTGTCCCCTTAAAAATGAATCGCAATATTTTTTCAACGTAATGTTAAATACATAAAACTCAAATTGAGTTTCAATCAGCCTAGTATCATAAGAATAGGAAATTTGCCAGAAGGATTAATTACTCCTAATTCTTTTTTCTCTTTTAAGTCAGTTCATACTCTTCCTAATTCGCTATAAAATTTCTTAAAGCATCAAATACTTTTAATTTAAAATCGAAAATCAGATTCAAATGAAAATATTTTTCCCTTAAAATTGTTTATATCGATGCTGAAAAATGAATAATTATCCATAATTTTAATGAAAATAGTTTGGTGAAACGAAAATACCAAAATTTAAATATGTTTAGTATTTATGATTTTTCAATATGATTATGATATATTATTATTTTTCAGGGACATATTCGTAGAAAACAAACTACACTGCTGGCCACCGTAAAGGCAACACCCTGAAGGAAGCACGCAAATAACAGGAATTTTACAACATGCAATTAGCGGAGGTGAGATATGCAAATGATTAGAATTTCAGCGCAGACACAAATCACGCACGCCTGTGGCGCAACCTCAAAGCGCTATTTAAGGCTTGGAGGTTTCGACGATTTCAAGTTCGACAATTGTGTTTTTCCTGTGGTTTTTTCAAAAAACGATCAGTTATGTCTCGTAGAAAACAGCGATCAGCTTTTGATCAAGTATCCGAGTTCGACAGAGGAAGGATAGTGGCCTACCAAAATTCTGGAATATCTTTCAGGGAAATCGGTAGTCGTGTTGGACGAAACCAAACAACTGTAATGCGGATATGTGATAGTTGGATGCAGGAGGGTACGACGGACCGACGTGGTCGATCACATCCATCTCAGTGCATCACTTCACGTGAGGACAGGCAAATGGTGCGCATGGCAGTGACTGATCTCTCAGTCACATCGCAAACCATAGCACAGCGCATAGAGTCTGTAACGCATCATTCAGTGTCTGCGCGTACCATTCGACATCGTTTACAGCAGAGTGGTCTGTCCGCAAGACGTCCATTGCTTGGTCTACCCTTGACGCAGAACCACAGACGTCTCCGCCGCCAATGGTGCGATGAAAGAAGGATGTGGGTTTCAGAATGGAATGAAGTTGTCTTTACTGACGAGTCACGCATCTGTCTGCAACACCATGATGGTCGGATTCGAGTGTGGAGACACCATGGAGAGAGGATGCTGAACAGCTGCATTATGCACCGCCACACTGGTCCTGCACCGGGTATTATGGTATAGGGCGGTATTGGATGTCACTCTCGCACTCCTCTATTACGCATTGCCGGTACTTTAAACATCCAGTGCTACATCTCCGAGGTGTTGGAGCCAATTGTCCTTCCTTACCTTCGAGGCTTGGCCACAGCCATATTTCAACAGGATAATGCGCGACCACACGTGGCACGCATTGTCCAAAGGTTCTTCGTCAATCACCAGATTGAATTGCTTCTCTGGCCGGCTCGCTCTCCGGATCTTTCGCCGATAGAAAACATGTGGTCCATGGTTGATCAACGATTGACCCAGATTACACCCCCAGCTGCCCCACCAGATCAACTTTGCCAACGTGTGGAAGCTGCTTGGTCTGCTGCACCCCAAGAACACATCCAAAGTCTCTTTGAATCAATGCCGAGGCGTGTGGCAGTGGTGATCTCCAACTATGGCGGCCACTCTGGCTACTGATTCTGGCAGGAACCACACTTCACAGAAGTCTATAAATTTAATCATTTGAAACTTGGTCAACATGTTACCTACAAAATAAATTTTGTTGTGCTGTTTCTTGACTTTCTTGGTGTTGCATTTACGGTGTTCAACAGTGTTCATACGTATTTCGATATAACTTGCATAGAAATTGAAACTAAAATATTACCGTAATTATGAAAGAACATGTAAGCAAAATATTCTTACACTGTAATTTCTTCATTTAAAATCCTTACATGATTGATTGATAATTTAATTAAATCAGCTATTAAAATGTATTTCAATAACAAAGCAGAATATAACATTCTTGATATTTTTCTTAGAAAACATTTTTTTTTTCAAAATTATTATACGCAGAATTTAAATTTTCATCTAATTTACAATGCTTAAATCGTGATACCCATTTAATTTATTGAAACAACTAGCCATGCCAATATAAATAAAAATTTAGCTCATGATTAATTATATCTTTTACAAATAAGTGTTTAATCTAACATCACATTTTTATAGTTTTAAATATGAACATTCTAAGATAGTACATATGTAATAAAGCTTATTTACCACACACACAACTACTCTATAATGAATTCAAAAATTTTAGTTAAAAATAAAATATTATTAAAGTCTATTAATTATATATTTTTCCGTTTTCCTGTGAAATATGTTTTCATATGTCTCGTGAATATATTCGAAGCTAAAAAGAAAGAAAAAAATTTAATGAAGCAAGTATTGGATAACTATAAACAATTATATATATATAGTGCACTATTTGCATAACTAGATAGCGTTAGTAGAAAATAAGATATTGAGTCATTTATTTATGGTATATGATTTATTAGCATATTATATTTACCTTCCATACAGTAGGCACATTATATTTTTTTCATTTTTCGGAAAACATACTCGTATTTTAGCTAGCGTTAGTGTTAGCTTAATCTTATTGTCTTACTACAGCTGCAAAGAAAAGCATTTTTCCCTTATTATTACGTGACCGCTGATAATCAAAGAAATACAGTTCTATAATTCATTCTAAGAACACCTAGTTTCCTACAGTTTTGTTGTTTAATGTGCTATACAGTTAAGCATGCTGCGAATATTTTTATCCAGCATTTATTAGAAAAATGTATTGTATTTATTATGCTGCCAAATAAATAAAACAATGATATATTATATATATATATATATATATATTTTAAAAAAATGCCACAACTAGAGAAGGTAAATGCTTTTTAGAGCACCAAATTTTTAACTTAGAGATTGAACAATTTATGCAAATTCATAATTTTTATAGAATTTTATAAAATATAATTTTACAAGAGTGAGCATTAGCAATCGAGGATATGGTATCATTAATTTTTGTGATTATTTCAGCTTTACGGAAATAAATTTATGTTAAAACAATTTGCATTGGCAATTTAAATGTAAAAATTAGATCCTTAAACTAAAATATTATTAAATAAAGTTCATCGTATATATTTGGTAAATTTCACCAATTAAAATATATTATTGCATAAACCGGAGCCATGGACTGAATGCAATGTAAATTTAAGAGAACAAAACAGTTTAAGAGCGATAAGCTCATTAACAAAATTAGTCCTTATAATACAGGATAAAGAGCAATAAAGCTCGTAAAAAATCTAGAAGGTTCTCACACTTTTTACATTCCTCAGACACAACTATCAGTGTCTAAAAATACAAATACGTAACGACATTCAACGAGCAATCACCTCACCGTAGGTAGACACTCCTGTGCCCGTTTCTACAGATGGAGTTTCTACAGTTCGTTTTAATGGCAGTTTGTCTGTGGGTAGTATCTGAACAGTAAAAACAGTCCTTTATTCCATATAATGAGAGTCTCTGATGAGGGAGACTGCGTTTTGTGGATTATCAGTGGATTGATATACAAGTAATTAGTTGTTGCAATCAGATCCGGGAGGCATGACTTAAGGTGGCCCTTTTGATGTGATGTTGGTGTAAATTTTGACCTGGGTGAGAGCTGAGAGGCTGCTCTCTGATTGGTTGATGAGATAACTCATTTTTAGGACGCGACTGTTTCTTATAGTCTTCCCGGCTACATCCCACTGCTTTCTCGACCAATCCTATAACATAGTTCTTCACGTCATAGACCTCTAGAACCTCCTTTTATTCTATGTAAGCAATTGTAAACGAAAGTGCCAGTCACACATGCACCCTTTTAAGCAAGCAAGAAGAAACGATCATTTAGTGGGATTTGCACCGTACTTTTACTTTGCCATCTGCATATAACTACTAAATTCTAGTCATGATCGCAAGCAAAATTTTTCCTCGTGTATAGGGTACAGTGGTCACTTTTTTCTTGCAAGCCCGTGCCAATAATTGTGCTAGAAATTTTGGTTTCCAACCTCATAACGAGGAAATGGTTTTTGTTGATGCTACTGACAAAACATTTTCACGAACCAGCATTAAAATATCAAGAGAATTATTGTTTTGGCTGATCATCGCTTTTGCAGTACGAGCTGGCCTATGATAGTTTGCATGTGTTATCCACAGCTATTTTCTCTTAAGGGGATGGCTTTTTTGGAATTGGTGTACTCATAGTGCACTCGTGACGCTGTGAGCATGCAAACTGACAATGGCCGAACCATTTTGCAGATGATCCATTCGCAGATCCCTTATTGTTTGTCAAAGATTGACACTGGTCATTACTAATTTATATTGCATCTCTCTTCGTGTCAGATACAGTGAAATACGTTTAATACGAAAACGCTTAAGACGAAATATCGAACAACACGAAATGTTACAACGGTCCCGACAAGCTATTTTTTTCATGATTTTTTTCCTCACACGAAGAAATCCACAATACGAAAACATTTTCCTTCTAGAGAAGGCGGATATTGAAACTGAGCTGACACTAAAGGAAAGTTTCTGTGAAGAGTTGAAAAAGTTTCTGTATTATCCTTTTGTATCATCGGAAGAATTCGTTATTGTAGATGATGATAATGTTTGTGCAGCCCCAAATTTATAACAAAGACATTTTGGTATTTGGTCAAAGCTCAAAAAATATTGATGTAGATTCCGACGACGAAAATGAAATAAATAATGCATTTCCTGTTCCCACATCCTCCGAATTGAGGAACATCATGAAAAGTATGCGCAATTATTTAGGAGCACATTCTAATAGTGAAATGTACAACAAAAATGACGGCATCGAACATGTGTTGTTAAATTGATGCTGAAAAGACAATGAAAGAAAAATACGACATTACTTTTCAAAAACTCAATAAATGCTTTGTTTTTAAAAAACTTGATAAAATCTTGTATTAAATTTCATTATATTGCTGTGAATATTTTTGTTTCATTGATTTTTATTAAATACATGCATATATGCATATCTATGTAAATCAAATGTACTAGAATAAATTTAATTTTGCTAAATATATGTTGTTTATTTTGCAATATTCTTTACACGAAAATATCATTTCAGTCCTTCCCAGTTTCGTGTTATGCGATTTTCATTATATTTGATTTTAAATTTTCTACCTCTTTACATAGATACCCGTGGTGCCATATTTGTGAAATACCACGATCTCTAATTCAATTGTGTCTTGATTATTTACATTAATTACAGAAGTTACTCTTATTAAGATTATATTGGAAGAAGCAAAACACACACTCATCAAAGCAATATATTCTATCAATAATTAAATCATTGAAAAATTATAATAAACAATATAAAATAATAAACATTTATCACAGACTAAAATGATTATTAACAGGAAAATACAACTTTTATATCAAAGACTACAGCTGCTACTTAATCACGAGCCAAATGAAGTTTATAAGTAAAATCAATTATAATTTGACAGCGAAGATGGGGAAAATATTACGTTTCTTTCTATTACTGACAAGGATTAAGCGACTGCAGAACTTAAGTCATTTTTACACATCCAGGTACTCTCTATGAATCATAATAATTGTCATCTTGCCCTTTTCCTATAAATGAAAGTATATTTGGAATTGGTAATCACATTTTACATAAGGGTATATTTTCCTTTTACTTACAGATTCTGCAAAATTCTAGACAAATATCTTATTTGCTTTAAGTAAAAAAATATTTAAATAAAAAAAATATCAAAAGCTTTTGAAGCTACGTCTTAGGCCATTGATATTTTTGTTGTTTTTATTATAAATACTTTTTTTTTAAAAAAAAGAAAGTGGCAAAAGTAAAATACGTGTGTGGAAGTTTTACACTTTATTTTCAGAGATTGTGTTGTTTAAATTATATATATGTTAAACAAAAAATGCAAAGAAATAGAAAAAAAATTCACTCATCGTTCATCATATAATTATATAAATTTTTACAATTAAAAGTAATTTTATAATTTATTATTGTTATAAATTTTATAATTCTTTGATTGGAAGAACTTGGAAATTGTGTACATTAAGCCAATTGTTATGTAGAGTTCCGATGAGACTGGATTTGTGTGAAATGAAATAAAAAATTAGAAGCTTGTTCAGACATAATTTTTGCCTTATAAGGTTGCCTCGTAATATTAGACCAAGAGCCTATTATACTACTTTCAATTACGTCTTGACAAGCGGTCGCCAACCAATGGTATGCGAAAATATTTTGAAGAAAACGTTGGGATATTCAATAAAAATGTTGATTACTTAAATAAACTTTCCTTTCTTTTTTTAATAAATATCTGTTCTATAACTTTAATGGAAGCATTTTAAATTAATCAAATGAGTTTTCTATTTATTATTTGTAAATGTATTTGCCTTCTTTTCTAAATTCATATTAGTATTTCACCCAATATAAAATTATACATTCAGTGTTCCATTAGGAAATGACGACCGCTTGCCTAAAATTACAAAAAAATTTAAACTCAATAATAAAAATTCTGGAACTCTACTAATAACTCAGATGTGAGTCTTTAACATTCGATATCTCGAAAATTCACTTGTGGAATATGATTTTTTAATTTACAATTACATTATTTTAAGAAAAACACTGTTAAGTATTAATTACAGGGTAAAAATAAATTTAGTTTTTAATTTCATTTTATCAATTTTCTTCTTCCTAGAAGAACAATGAAATGGAGAACAAAAATGACGATGCCATTGGTTCAAATAGACTAAAAATGTTTCTTGATTTACTTGTAGTTTTCACTAAAAAATTATTAGTTATATATTTATCTTTGCAATCCACTTTGTAACAGTAAATAGAAAAGCAAAAAAAAAAAAAAATACTTTTCAAACGTAGAGAAATATTTTTCAGGTTCCAAATGATTGGGACTTCCTCCTGTGATATCATTCCTTTGTTTCAGAAACTGTAAATGTATCATAAACTCTAATATAAAACAGGCCTCAGAATTCTTTTTTTTTATTCTTCTGTCAATATATGACATGAAAAAGTAATCATTCTAATACAAAAAAATCTCATATTTCGCTACTTTTTCACTAAAATTGTTTTCCGAGGAAAGCAATTGAAGGTACATATATATATATTCATTTCTATTTTTTATTTTATCGTTATAAGATATAAAGCTTGTAAAAAGTATTTGTTTTAAACATTTGACTTAGAAATGTGAAATTTCAAGTAAAAATATGGAAGATGCGTGTATGTTCTATGTGTTGCTTTATAATCAATTTGTATCACATAAAAAATAAGGTAGCCCTTTTTCGGTTACGTTTCAGTCTAAAAAAATTAAAAATTGGATTAGAAATTTAACTTTTATTTAGTTAACGTTCCTTTTATTTTCTGGAATGTATTCAGAAATTAAAATATGTATAGAATTCCCCCATTGATAAATATATTTTTACTTTCTAAAAAATTTATCGAAAAACATTTTTCTAGATATATGAACTTTCTAGTATTTATCGCTTTAAGAACTTAAATATCATCGAATGGAAAATTTTACAGTTTTGCCGAAACACACACGAATAAAAATTTTACACAAATATAATAAACATAAAATAGTTTTTACAGTTTATCAAATGTTTTTAATGTTTACTGTGCCCTTTTGAGTATTTAAAAGCAGATAAACCTAACTAATCAATGCTGATAACATTTTTTAAATCGCCCAATTCACTGTAGAATTTTCTTATGTAATTTTCGTAATTTTTACTATCTTAAAATCAAAAAATAATTACAAAACTTTTTAACTGTCACTTTAACCACTAACATTTGTAAAAGAAAACAATATCTTCGAAAGAGAAAGTGTATTTTTATTCAGAAAAATATTTTTGTCTCTTCCCCATTATATCTTTAAATGTTCTGAAGATTTAATTTTAAATACAGGGAGTAGTGCTAGTGTTGCTTTGAATTTAGTGTCCAAGACTCCTTGAACATTCGTGCTTATTAATGAAACCAATCTGAATTTTAATTTTTTCCGTTAAAATTAGTTGTGTACTTAACTTTACACAATGTAATTCGTGAAAATAAATACCTTAATTCTTATCTATTCTCTTCAAGGCAGAAAATCGCATTATGTGATTTTAAAAAGAAATATAGAAATAAGTGTAACCTTATTTATTACTATTAACCTTTTTAAGAAAGGTAGTTGATATTTTTCTACTAAAAAAAGTCTCTTAAGGAATATACTTGACTCAAAAATCTACCAACGATTATCTAAACTATCTGTTATCTGAACGATGCGTTGGTCTGTCAAATGCTGTAAACGTCAACCACTAGCCCTTAACTAAGTGGCCACTAAGTTCCTGGTTATCAAGTAAACAGCACACTATATTATTGTCAATCATTGCAATCATTTAGTGTAAATGAATGGCTGAAAGGGGGAAAGACATATATGAAAAAGTTTTGCTTTTAACAACAGTTCCTTTCAAAGCTTGCCGCCGCCTATCTATTAATATATCTTCTACGCTTGAGACGGACTCTAAGCGCGGATCTTCCACTAATCCTATTGAGTAAACTATTCTTTAACTGTGATTCGAGTTAAAAAAAACCACTTCCGTAGAGATGACTTGATTTTATTCTAATGCAGCGTTTCTCAAACTGTGGGGCGTGCCCCCCTTGGGGGGCGTGATAACTCTACAAAGGGGCGAAAGCATATTGAAAATTCGAAAACAAAAGATTATTTAAGAAATTATTTATTTATGGAAAGTAAAAAATAAAATACATTCTGACATAATAAGAAATAAAATACACATTTACTCTGATGTAATACACTTATAAATGTATTAGCCTTGCAAAATGTTATATTATAGTTAACTTAACAATTCTAAGTTAAGAACAAGTTTAATAATTACCAATGACCCCTTGGACTTTTCACATATAAAACTATATCCAAAATTTAACATTTATTTTGATAATTTGTACGGTTTATAATTAATCCCTTAACTGCTAATTAAAAGTTACGCTATTCGCTCCCCAATACCACCGTTTTCTAAGTAGGCGTGAGTATGTGATGTATTGAGGGGGAAGAAATGAATAAATAAAGCAAATCTATAAAAATAAGTACATCCTTCGTAAACACTGTCAAGGTCCTTTTATTGCATTCAAAAGCCTTCGGAGTAATTTTATGGATAGCAGTGCACAGAAAAGATCGTACTTCGGAAAGAAAATGCAGATGACGTACATATACGTCCGGGGAAATTATCGCTTTGATCTAGCGAGACGTTTATATACGTCAGTGTACTTAAGAGGTTAAAGTCGTGTTGTAGCTTTTGCGTCAAAGTATAGTATTATTGAATTTAATACCTTGTTATTGTGTATGGAGGGGGACGCGATGAAAATTATGATGGAATATTGGGCCGTAAATGGTGAAAGTTTGAGAAGCACTGTTCTAATGTAAAGGCTATTTAAACACTACGAATGGGTGTATTAGGTTAATTGTGAAAAGCTAAAACTCAAACGCGGGATTTGTGAATAGGAAGCCACGTGTACTAAAGTTAGAATTCAAACTTTGCGTCCATTCAGAGCAGTGGAAGGAATATAGGAGTTGATTTGTCCAAAACTGTTGCAGTTCAGAAGGAGTTGCCACGAGAACTATACAAACGGATCAAGAGATAAGTTATTTTGAATAATCTTATAAGAGCTAGATTTAGAGTTTAGATTAAGATTGCTCCTAAAGTTATTGAATTAGTGTTAAATTGCCCATAAAGTAATTAACTCTATATAAAAGTAATTATTTTAAAATCAATGTCTGCTTCTACCTTGAACCCTCTTACACCTTAATGACTGGTTTTCTAAAACATCTTCTTCACAGCAGTTGCTGCATAGCCGGTGGTACTCTAGAATTAGATATGTGTATTTACTGTGACATGTCTGATAAAGTTAACCTTTGCAGGACGAGTAGTCAATATTTTAAACAAAAAGAATAGTTTCTCAAAAGGTGGATTTGGTACAGAAAATTTTATTAATATTTTAACAAAAAGAATAGTTTCACAAAAGGTGGATTTGGTACAGAAAATTGTTAAGGTATTTCTACCCATCTGTTTTGCTTTCTGAGCACTATGCTGTCTGCCAAACCTCAAAAACAGCAATGAGTTGAGCAAACTTTGTTGTTTTCAGATAAAAGGACTCTCCTGTCTGAAGACAAGAGAGAGCAAATTTGGTAATATCTTCTTTCTGCTAGAAGCAGTAAGCTCAACTCTCATCAGATAAAGAACACATTATCTGATTGGTATTGCCAACGTTGCATAACAATTACCATCATTAAAAAAAGAGGGAAAGCAACATAACCTATAATCTCGACCTGAATAGAAGTTTCTTCTTAAGACTAACCGTCTCATAAAGGTTAAAATTCTCTTCTTTATCTAACTTTGAGGTATCCGAATGAGTTCGGGGACATTTTTTTAAAATATGACTGGAATAATTATTTAACTGTTATTTTTTAAGTAAGTATGTTGCAAAAGTGTAAAAATACAGCACAATTTTTTTTTTGAAAAAATTGTTTTTTAAACCATTAAAAAATCTAAACGAAAATATTACAAAAATTTGCGCTTTTGCTAATAACACAAAAAATAAACATAGTACAATAACTAATAAATTTTTTCAAGAATACAATTATTTGAGGTTTAACTATGCTGTAAACTTAAAAAAGCTCAAGTGTTACAACAAAAGTATAAAATATAGGTGTTAAAAATGAAAAAAAAACCCAGAATTGTTTTTTTAAAACTTGTTTTCATATAAAATAACATTAAAATAATTTAATTGAAATATCACCCTTAGCTTTTTAGAAAAAAAGCATTTATCATCATACAAAGATGAAACTCAAACAATTTTATAAGAATATTTCAACTACTCTAAGAGTTATCGTGACTAAGAGTTACTCACTGTTACCGTGAACCATTATGAACAAATAGCATTCTACAGAAAGTAGAAAATAAAGCTTGTGCTTTCAATAAAACTTTTTAAAGATTTAAGAAGGTATTAAAACGCTTCAGGTTTGTTTGTGATGCATTCCTGAACTCCATACTTCAAACGTTTATATTTTTGAAGAGCCTTTCTTTTTTTTTCTCTCCGAGACAGTAACTTATATTTAGAATGTCTCATTCAATCAGCAGGTATTGCATTGTCGAGGTCCAAACATATTCCTTTATTTCAGGCCCTAATTTAATTCCTAACTTTTGAAGTAGACGTAATAGACCAACAAGCCCAGAATTAAAAAGTATTATTAAAATATAAAACACAAGCTGAGAGTTTGAAACTCAACACATTTCTCTTTTGTGTTTATACTCCACGCGACATTGTTGAAACTTTCACTGCAGCTCTGAGTTTTCCCGTGAAGATATTTTCTTGGGATATTTTAATCACAAAGATCCGTATAAGTCTTTTAAATAGATTTAATAACTGAATTTGGAAGATCTGTTGAATTTTCTTTCAGCGTACCTTCAACAAATTGTGCTCTCTTTTTTGACCTCACTGATCTTGTGTGTGTGTGTTTTGCATGATAACTTTAATTTAATTTTAAAAAAAACTATACGTCTTTATAAAAGTACTAACAAAAAAGATATAAAGAGCTCTAATTTTGAATGCAACTGGTATATTAATTGACAATATTGCAACTCGTTTAAATCAAAAGAAATATTGCAATCAGTTAACTGTTGCGTATTTGACAGTGAAATATATCTATTAAAACTTTTATAAAGTAAAATAAATTTTACTAAATAAGAATATAATACTTTAAAATATGTTAAATGAATAAAAATCCCATTTTGTGGGTGTAAATCAACCGAAAAATAACACTTCCGATTTTGGTTTGGGCTTACTACGCCAAGCGAAAATAGCTGTAACTTTTTTCTAATTGACTTAGAGATAAAAGGAAGATATTTTTAGAAAGCTTATCAAACAAACTACAAAACTAAACTAAAATAAAATTTGATTTTTTTAAAGAAAGTTAATGATTTAAACCAGTCAAATACCTTAAACATTTTTTCTTCTACATAAAAAGTTGTCAAAATATTCCAAATTTGTAATTCCAATCGATTCCCCCTTTCGAATCTTTTCATTTAAATATAATAGAATGTACCTCAACTAGATGACAGGATAAGACCATCAGTCATTTGTTAAGTAAATAAATTATTCTTTTTTACGTAATGCATATCTAAATTTTTCCACCAATAATTTAGTACCCATCTATTTAATTTTTTTCTTATTTTAATTGATAAATGAATCTTAGTAGTGGTGAAAAAATTAAGTTCAGAATAATAATGTAATGTAAGTAAGCTTGAATTATTTTTCATAAATATTTTTCTTTTTCTTTTCAACGTATTTTTTATACCTCATTGATTACGATTCAATTATTAAATTGAGTTTAGTAACAACTGATTATGCATGATTAATTTAGTTTCCTTCAAAGAAAAATTAAATTATTTTTTGTTTTCAATTAGTGACCTTTGCAATGTTAATTTAACGCTAAGAGAATCAACAGCAGGTATTTATTTTTTCTATTGACAATCATTGAGTTAAAAACAGTTTTTTTAACTATCACAAATTTTATTGGAGTCTGTTATAATGGAGAAAAAATGAAAAGTCATTTATTGGAGATATTTTAATTGTTTCAATAACTTTTTATGGTAAGAAATGAAGCTGAAAGAAATAATTGTAGTTTCTTAAAGACATATGCATTGATTACTTTAACAGAAACACTTGTGAGTTTTGCTATTTTTGTTTGTTTAAAAAAACCCAAATAAATCGTATTTATTAAAAACTAATTTTACAAATTGCCATTTATTCAATTTTTTTTTTTTTTTTACATTTAATGTGAGAACTCTAATTATATATTTAAAAGTTTGTGGCGAAATAATTTATTTACTGTTCTTTTTTATGAAATATTAATTTACAATTTTTAACCTGTCAATTTTCACTAAATACTTATAAAGCGCTTTAAAATAATAACATATAGCTAGCTATTTTACAAGAAATTAAGAACATCTAAATTAATTTAACTTTAAATATTTTATTAATTCAAGGTTTCACACACACACAGGCTTGTTCTGGAGGAGGCTAACTTTAATTATCTTAGATAAAATTTCTTTAATTCCTGCAACATATGACACTTTACATGAATGAGTAAATTAATTAAATTCTTGTACGATTTAGGTCTAGAGAAATTAGTATTTTTCTGGCTAGAAACCAAAAAATGTTTATCATGGGATTTAAAAATTACGTATTAAACGTAATTACTTGCAGATTTCCCTTAGTATTATAAAAGTTATTTATGTATATATCATATTCATGGAGCACAAAAAATAAGCAATTATACTTCACCAATGTTTGACAAACATATATAGATTTGTGTTTCATATTTATGATTATAAAGATGAAAGTTCTTATCTTTCATAGAATATAAAATAAATAAATGTTTATAAACGAATAGCAAAATATACTGAATTCATTTTAATGTACGATTAACTATGTATGTGGGGTAATTAATATTCTTGCTAAACTTTTAAACGATTAAAATTTCAATAAACTTTATAGAAAAATCATTGAAAATATCCATATTAAGAAATTAATATTAAGGAAATAAAGGCTCTATAATTTTAGCTAAAAATACATCGGTTCAAAATGATCATCTGTAAACAGTTATTATCAAAATGTTTATATTAAAAAATCACCACTGTATTCTGTTATACATAAAGAATCATATATTATTTGACATTAAAAATGATGGGGTAAATGTGTTTTTGACACTCATGCGTTTTCAACTTCCGGAAAAATCTACTTTTTTATTGCATGATCTGAAAACCTCTACCTGTGAAGGAATCGTGATATGACGATAAAGATTGTAATTTATTGAGATCTAAAGTAAAAAAAAAGACGGTAACGAAATTATAAGTTTATGGATGAGATTGTGACAGTAAAGTATGATATTAAGATGGAGATTATACTTTTTTTATTAGAATCTAAGAGTTAGGTGTCAAGATTTATTTCACTCCCATTGGATATTTATCACTGAGGTATTGTGAACATATTAAATATCAATTACCAACTTTTACTCGTAAATGTCTGTTTATTCTTTTCCACTCAAGATTAATACTAACCCCGGTACCTTTCAAATAGCTCTGATAATTTATTGTACTATTCCCCTTTTTTATTTACGTCAAAAACCATTAATTTTAAATAGCTATTCAAAGTGTTAAATGTTGATATACTTGATAAATTTTACTCAAAACATAGGACTATTAAGATATTTTAAAGATATTTTCCTTCGACTATTTTAATTTCAAGTATTCCGTTTGATCATGCATAAACTTGAATGTATTTCTGAAGTAATGTGCTTCTAAATAGTAATTATATGGACTTTTTTCTCGTTCAAACCTTTCATATGCAAATTATATGTTTGGTTGCTTATTAAATACGCCCTCTGACGTAACACGAGAGCTACTGGTTAACTTTTTTGTATATTTTGAGTGTAATAAAACATTATAAACACGAAGGGTCTATTGATTTGCCAACTTTCGAAAGTGGTCAGTGAATTTCTATAGACACACCGGTAAAAATCTCATTTTTCTTCTTCCACTGGTTCAACAGCTTTTGGTGGGATCTGGCCTTCTGAAGTCTTCTTTTGGGAAATATTTTCTAGATTTAAACCTGTTAAATATTAATATCTTTTTTGATGCATTCAGTCCAACTCAGTGTGGGTCTAGCTCGATGCCTATATCTCATGGGCTCTACCAGAAAGATTTTATTGCAGCAACGATCGTAATTCATTCTAGCCAAATTAACAGCCTATTTACGTATCTGCAATTTGACGAACTTATCAATATTAAGTCATTTGTAAATTTTATAGAGTTCTAAATTAGATCTTTTTAACTATGATCCATTTATTTGGACCCCTAAGAATGCACCGTAAGATCTTTCTCCCAAAAACTCCAAATTTTCCTCATCAAGTCTTTGATGCATAAGTCAGGACCCCCTCAGAGGGCTCACCTTCTTTAGGTGAGTACGGGTGTCACAATCCCGAGGTGTCCTAGTAATCTGTTCCTTTTCCCACGGGGTTTGCTGTCTTTGGTAAACACGGGCTTCACGAACCCGGGTACCCTAGTGATCCTTCTCTATTTTCGACCCTCTTTTTTGTCATTCAATTCATTCTTCTTTTCTTCCCGTCTAGACCACAGATATTAAAACAAATGTTTGGCGCAGTATAGCCGAAATTGGCTCTTGCGCCAAAAAACCCCAAAATCAATCAATCAATCGCACATACGTGAGGACAGATCATACAAGACTTTTGTAAAGAAGCAATTTAGTTCTTAATTCTAGAAAGCTGGGTTTAAATTACTCTACAAAGCATAAAAACATCTATTTGCATCAGTGATTCTCTTACAAATTTCTAGGTCCAACACATCTTTATTATTTATGTCCTTTAAAAAACTCTAAAATTAGCTTTTTTATCTCAGATTACTCTCTTTTTTATAATTCGAAAATCATGTGCTTAAAATTAGGATAATTTGTTTGGGTAAACCTTTAAAATTATACATAAGTTGACATTTAATAGACAATAATTCCTCTTCTCTTTAAAATTCGTAAACCTTTAAATTTTTATCCATTTCTTACGAAAAACTAATCATTTAAGCTAATCATTCAGCCTTCTCTAGACTAAGGTGGTTATTGTTCTAAATTTTAAAAAAAAAGACAGTTCTAGAGTTGATTTTATGTTCTTGAAGTACAGCCATTAATATAAAATATAATTTATTACTCCATTAATTATTTCCAATGGAACAACTTTTGGGATCGACTGCTTTTGCATTGAAAAAAATTCTGTAAATAACTTAAGGTATTTTACTTTTAAATTTAATATTTAACTAATTCATTTAAAAAATCTTTAAGTAATTTACAAGTTGTTTTTTATTAAACTTAGAACAGTGTCTTGTAATTTCAAATAATAACTGCATTTAATATATTAGGGTAAAATTTTCATTAACGTCTCTCAGTGCCAAACTAGTTTTGACGAATCAAAACAGGAAAAAACAGAAACATAAATTTTAAGTTACATAAAATAGTTACTGAAAATATTTTGATTCAGTTACAAAAATAACAAATTTCGCACAATTTTTTTTAAAAAATTAATTTTTAACAAAATTATGTAAGTTAATATCGAATGTGTAAATTCAAAATCAGTCAGTCACAGTGGGATTATTCAAGAGATAAAATTTGAAAATAAATGTAAGGTGATCATTAAACAATACATTTAAATTAAATATTTTACCTAATGTTTAATTAAAAAGAAATATTAACAAATCTAAAATTCAGTTTTTAGCAATACTACGAGTATTATGAATTTAAAAGGACATGAAAGCATTAGCAAAAAAATATGGAAAAATTGAAATGTAACAAAAAAAGTTTGCTTGTTTACTTATTTGCCTTTGCAATATATAAATAATATACGAGAATAAAATATGAGGATATAAATTTATAGTGTTGGTAGATTTAGAGTGCAATATCTACATAAAAGAGTAAAAATAAAATCAATATATTTCATTGTATCAGGCTTGCACTTCACTAAAACTCTTGATCAATATAAAAATTTCTCATTAAATGTTTTCTTTTAAACAGTATACGAATAAATATTGAATACAATAAATTCATTCCTTTAAGAAGAACTGGTGATATATTTTATTAAAAAAAGGGTTGCTCTCATTTGAAAATAAAACTACTTTTTGGTTTTACGTAAAAAATATTGTGCAGCTAAAATACTACATTCGTTTTCTCATTCCATTTATATATATATATATATATATATATATATATATATATATATATAATATGCCTTTTCTTATCTCTTTACAACAACACTTCTCAAACTGTGAAGTGCGCCCCCTAGAGGGTCGTGATATTACCACCAGGGGGCGCAATAATATCAAAAAGACGAAAATAAAAATAATAATAAAAATATTAATTTACTGAAATGAAGCAAAAGAAAATACATTATGACACACATAATAAAAAAATTACACTGATGTAGTATAAATATATCAGTACTGCGCAATGTACTTCATCATTAACGCACTAAGTTAATGGGCTAAGTTAATATAATTTAACCCATGGGCTTGTGATATATAAAATTTTATACTTATCTTGATAATATGTACGATTTATTACAAAAGTCGTATAGTAGCTTTTGCATCAAAGTACA
>BMAO01033748.1:0-59343 GCA_019973975.1 Trichonephila clavata | reverse complement strand
ACATATTCCATCCCAAATAAGGATTTTTATTTATTAAGCCTACACAGTACCATTTTTACAAAAAATATTTTAGTCGCAGTAAACATAATTTATGCTTTATATTCAGATTATATTAATAAGTTTATTTTGAAACTAAAAATACAGTTTGACCAGCCATTATTTTACAATAAAAAAATAATTTTTTTTGAAGCTTTTTTAAACTCTTACAAAATGCACAATTTTTAAAATTTTTTAGCTGCATTTTTTAATTTTTAAGTATATTCGCCACCACTTTCTTTTACGAAGAAACTTGAAATGTACGAGAGCAATGCTCTTATGTTTTGAGGTCCTTTATTAAAGGTATTTTTCTAGACTTTTTAAACAACAGTATATTTCTATAGAAATGCAACCCTTTAAGTTCATAAAGAATGTATTTCCTTTAAATAAGCAGCATTTTGATCTAAATAGAAACCAATTTTTTTTTATCCCCACCCCTTTTTGAAGTGAAACTACTTTAGCACGAGAGTGAATGGGAAATTTGCTCAGTTTTGCGTAACAGGGGAAAAGTGAAAGGAAGTAGTGATTTCCCCCGCCATCTCCTCAAATCGTTGCCATGGTGAGGAAATAGCGAGCGGGAGGAAAACAGAGCGGGTGACACCACGCGACTTGCATCATATCCGTGAAGAATTGGACGATTGCATCAGAGGTATGGGGGAAAGAGAATATTAACGTCGCACTGATTAGCAACACGAGGGCTTTGGCGACGGTCCGCATAATTTTGAACCACGGTCAAGTGACGCGGACGACACCTGAGATGGCACCCCCTCTCCTAACTACCACTCCACACCAACGGGAGGACGTTTGAGCTCTCGACAGATTTAACGTGCATCGCGCCCCTACACGGCGGGTCTTTAGTGGTACTAGGATCGAACTCATGACATGTTAGCCATGATCCGATGCCTAGACCACTCGGCCACCGCGGTCCCTCAGAGGAATGGCATCTTGCTGCTATGGACGAAAGGCGCTTAGATATTGGTGACATTAAGTGGGTAAGACCCTTTCTACTCCCGTAACGAACTCGCGTGGCGTATTTTCGTAGTTTTTATTGTAACAAAAAACGTGCTGTTTTCAACGAAATAAACGCACCCAAAATATTACCATTATATGGCTCTTCCCGTTACGGGAGTGTCTGGGGCATTGCATATATGTCACTAACGTTCGCGCCAGAAACGCTACGGATAGCGTCTTGTAAACAAACACAGTGACTTCTGTTAGTGATGCATTAAGTTTATATTATTAATTTTTATTTCCATTGAATCAAAATTAATTCTGGTGAGATAGCCTAGAACAAATGCAAAAAAAGGAAAAGAGTTTCGTGAAAGAAAAAAAAAGCAAAACTAGCAGCAATTCCAAGCGAAAGTCTATATATCACCAGGTAGTTCTGTTGCAGCTTTTATCGTCTTTATCCATAATGTTTTAGTTACTGTACACATCAGAGGCTGCTGCAATCTTTGGATCCGATGATGATTAAAAGCCGATTATCTTAACTGGAGACTTTAATGTTAATTTTGTTTCAAAAGAAGCAAAGCCACTCATTGAATTCTTGAAACGGACACTGAATTTGACAATGAATACTGATTCTAGTGAAGGAAAAACAATATACGAAACAACGATTGATGCAGTTTTCGCACATTTTCTTGATTGACTACAATCGAGGATTTTTATATCCAACTTCAGTTACCACACACCTATTGTGTCTTTCTTGGGAAATGATGATGCCGAAAATTGAATAAAAATATTATTTTCATACAATAAATAAAGTTTGAATTTTATTCGATTAAAGTAAGTTCTCATAGTCGTTCAATATAATTAGATCTATTCCTGCATTAACGGCCAACTTCGCCAAAAAAGTTTCACTTCTATCGCGTGGCTTTTCACGTTCTTTTTTGAACTGAACGTTATTTTTAAAACTTTTTACTTTACTTTTTTTTCCTTTCAATTATTTTTGTAATGGTAGGCTAATTCAATATATTTCTAAATTTATATAAAGAAAACACGATAAAATAATGGTTTACTTGTTAAAACATGGTAATTTTTTAATAAACAAAATTTTATTGATTTAACGTGTCTTTGTGAAAAGGAAAATATGCTACTTGTATGAGAAAAATATATATTTGTGTTACAATTTCCAAACTTCAGTGCTCTGGAATTATTACTTCCACATTTACATTCTGCGATGCTTAACTTGTTTGCGTATCTAAAATGTTTGTTCCAAGAATTATTTGCGAAAAAATAAATTTTACATTGTTTTAAGAGCAGCTTGTGGCGATGCACTAAAATATTGAGTAGACTTTTTTACTGTTTGTTTTTTACATATTTGTAAGAGTGAATTTTTGATCTCGAGGAAAGAGCATTTTGGAGGAACTTTGACATTTATGATTATGTCATCAATATTTTTCCACTATGTCAAGTATAAAAAGAGTCAATACATTGAAAAGTACTTGGGAAATGCTCATTATATATTCATCAAATATATTTACTTATGTTTTTACATTGCTAGAATTTTTTACGTAAGAGAAAACTTATGTTTTGGAAACGGTAGAGATGTTATATATTTGAATAAATAAAACTAGTTTTATAAATCAATGCCGCTTCATTGTACTTCAAAGTTCGGGATATATCAGATATAATTTGTACACGTTAAATAATAAATTACAAAACAGAAAATTATTTTTGGTTAAATTGCCTTCAAAAAATGTATTTAGTAGAGTAATAAGAATATCGTATTTAGGATAATATATGAATTTATTTGATAGTATATATATATATATATATATATATATATATATATATGTGTGTGTGTGTGTGTGGAATGACTTCTTCTAAGTCTTTAACTTTACTCCGTTAAATTATATTCTAATTCTTTGACACAAGACAGTTATAATCTTAATCTAATTGCTCGCACACATTTGCATCCAATCACGACTCCTGTTACAAAAGAGTCGTGCGACCTTCACTGCCAGTTTAAAAGCTCGGAGCAGTCGGTTGCTCTCGCTGTGTGTGCTTTGTCTGTTTGTAAACAATATGTCCGCGTCGCTGCTAAGTGTTCCTTCTGCTTTGTGTGTGTTTAAACTCCGTATAAATTATGTTAATGTGATTGCACTTGATATATATATATATATATATATATACATACACTGGTGTCCAAAAGTTAAGCATAAATCGTAAAATGCGAAAACCATGGAGTAAATATTCGAAATATTATTCCAAATTTCTTGCGAATATTAATTGGATGAAGAAGAAAGATTGGGTTTATGCAAAACTTTTCAGTCGACTAAGTCCTGCGCAAAACACCGGCGCATGTCGGAACGCAGAGAAATCGATTCACGCAGCATAGGCAGTTCATACACGTTTCGTGCAACTGCTGTGCGAAGGAACGTTGTTAACCATCAAACAAGGTTAATGATGGCACAAAGACGCCAAATGGACATGTTTACGAAAGGAAGAATCGTTGGAATCCTCACGATCACAAACCAAAGTGTCTCGAATTCTGAATGTGGACTAGTCTGTGATCTCAAGACTGTGGCAGAGGTTTCAAAGAACGGGAGACATTACCCGACATCCAGTATCAGGTCGACCAAGAGTCACAACCCCTCGCCAAAACCGATATCTGGTGTAATAAGCGCGCGACGTCAGAGGGGCAGTACTGCCAGAGCATTGGGTTCCGTGCTCACAGTCGCCACAGGAGTACGAATTTTGAGGCAAACTGTTTACAGGAGACTCAATCATGCTGGCCTGTATGCCAGAAGACCAGCAATTTGCATTCCCCTCACGTCTGCGCATAAAGGAGCTTGTTTGAACTGGAGTTTGAAGCATCAAAGTTGGAGTGTGGGAGAGTGGGCCAATGTGATGTTCAGTGACGAGTCCCGGTTTAGTCTGAGTAGTGATTCTCGGCGGGTTACGATATGGAGAGAACGTGGAACACGTTTTGAACCAAGGAACATAAAGGAAATACATCATTTTCCATCATGGGGAGTAATGGTATGGGAAGGCATCATGATGGACGGCTGCAAAGACCTCCATTTCTTTGACACGGGGTCTGTGACTGCTCAAAGATACAGAGACGAAGTTGTTAGCCGTATGTTCGCTCTTTCCGAGGTGCTGTCGGTCCTGACTTCATATTCATGGATGATAATGCGCCATGTCACCGAGCGGTGCTGATTGATGACTTCCTTGAAACGGAAATCATCCACCGCATGTCATGGCCTGCGAACTCCCCTGATTTAAATCCTATAGAGCATGTATGGGATATGCTCGGGTTATTGCACAAATTGCAGCCCTTTCGCACCCACTAAGCTCCGTTACAGAACTGAAGAAAGCTCTCCAAGAAGCTTGGAACCGTTTGAGCCCACAACTCATCCATCATCTCATAGCATGTATGGTAAATCACTGTGCAGCGTGCCTGGCTGTCAGAGGTGACCACACGCCTTATTAAACTGCAGCATCAGTATTTATTGAATGTTTTTTTCATTTTTTCTTTAAAGTGTGAATCCTTGCTATGCTCAGTTTCCTTTCAAACTGCTACTTTGGATAATAAAATTAATTAATATCATTCTTTTGATTTGCTTCCTTATCTTATAACCATTTTACACTCGCATATTACGTTTCCCGCCATTCTGATTTACAGTCCCTTCTTTATTCACATAATTATCAATTATACTTAATTTTTGGACACCAGTGTTTATATGGGGTGAAAATCTGTTATTAAAAATCACTGAAGTTTTCTTTGACAATTTTCAAATAAATTTTCTTTAATGTTATTTATTTTTTCGAAAATGAGTATTAATAATGGCTGTGTAAAATATATATTGTACACAAAGAATATAATTTCATACACACACAAATTCATTATAGTAATAATTTATTCGACTAGGAATAACAGCTTTCGAATTTGCCAATGAAGTTAAAATTTCTCATATAAATATTCATTTTAACTTTATTATTAATAATTTTTATCATATTCATTTCAATAAAATGCCGTAAAATAAATCGAATGTTGGGAGGGGGGGGGAGTGTTTATTGTGAGGCGAAATTTATTTTATCTTCTGAATTGATTGATTAATTGAAGGATCATTAACTTTAATTTTTAAGTTTTTTTTAAGTATTGTCAAGTTCAAATTACTCAAATAAATTTACAATCTCTCTCATTTCAAGTTTATCATTTATTAAAATTGCACTGTGAGTACAATTTTTTAAAATTATTTATAAATCTCTGATATTTTCAAACCTTAAATCGGTTAACTTCTTCATTTATTTATTTTGCTCATTATAACTTTTTTCTGTGTGGTTCATGTTTGTATTTTTCTTTACATTAGCATATTTAATCGTAAAGTGAAGTTATTAATTGTTTTTAACAACATTGCACTTAAAGCATCACAAAAGCTAGTGTTGATGAATCTCGTAATTTTGAACCGCTATCGACAACAGCGACACCTGAGACGGCTTCCCTCTCTCCTAGCTTCCACAACGTGAGGACTTTGAGAAACGACATATTTAACATACATCAGACCCTTTACACGGAGGGTTTTCAGTGGCATCAAGACTCGATCCCGTCAATCGACAACGAGTCAAGCGAGCGAAATGTCAATTCAAACGTCGTTTTCGTTGTGTTATAAGATTTTATAAAAAAGAAGTTTGTCTCTTATAACCATTTTAAGAAATTATCAGTTATTGCACATTGTCTGAAATGGGTCTCATAGGTTTGTATATTTCTTCCATTATTTTCATTTTTCAGATTTATAAAATGATTTGGGAATAGTATTTTTATTCCAATTTATTAAATAATGAATACTTTTAAAATATATTTTTGTAACTTTTATGATTATTCTCTCCTTTCATCCATTTGTAATAGAAGTTATTTTAAAAAATTGTAGTTCTCTTGATCAACTAATTTGTATTCATAGAAGCCACATACAAAAATTGTTAGAGCGTCAAAATCTTGCAAATTAGTTTTCTTTATCTTTTGACGCATGTCAAAAATTTCATCGAATTCCCTATTTTTTTTCTTTCCTAGTATTATTGAAGGTAGTGCATTGTTATTGGAAATCAATTTGATACTGCTGCCGTGCCTGTGAAGATTTAGAAATTGATTGGGAAACTAATTGAAAAAAATGCATTGCATGGAAAATAAAATGGAGTATGAACATTTCAAAGAAAATTTCGGATATTTACTAGATAATAGGAAAAAAATCCGTTTCATCTCTCTACCAAAGTGTAAGAATTATTTAATTAGCTTAATAAATTTGAATTACGCTGCATACAATTTGAAAATTAATGCTCCAAGAAGGGATTGACGATTCACAGCAGAAATATTCGTTCTTTTTTCCTCGAAATAATTAAAGTTTATAAAAATGTGTTGTTGGTAGTTGTCGTTATGTAAATAATTATCGCGCAGAAAAAGAATAATGATTTTTTCTTACCGCTGGGTGGATGAACAGAGTTCCTAGCTCTTATGATCGTTAGGATTTTGAGTGATTGTAACGTTTTGACTCTTGCCCTTTGTTAATTTTAGTACTAGATAAATAAAATAAACTTTAAGTAAATTAAGAAAAATATAGGACTTTAAAGATAATAGAATGCATAAGTGCTTGAAAAATAACTTCAAAATCAGTGCAGATTTAGTTCATTAGGTGGGCGGGGTGTAGCCTGGCCAATGGGGATGTAGTAAGTGAATTTAATCCATGGCAAATGAAAGAAAATGCTTTGATTGAATAAAAATCAGAAAACGGATTTTTTAAAAGCTAAAAAATAAAAGATGAGCAGGAAAATTTTCTTGAAACTTTTTAGATGGGCAAAGAGTGAGTGAGATGAGAGAAAAACAAATTAAACTGGTGTGGAAGCGGCAGGGACGAGTACTTTGTTGTTGTTATCGTGTCCTTCCCGAAGGGAAGGAATGAAAATTGCCACAGCCTGTAAGACAGGTTGGACTTCTTTACGATAGATGGCAACACCACCTATCTCCTCCTTTACAATTTAGGCGTGAAACTGGAGGGGAGGGAAATATTCTCCAGCCCCCTGCACCTATGGTTTCTGCTGCGACCGCACACAAGACTTTCGAACCCACTGATTTAACGAGTACGTACTCCGTGTGTACTCGGAGGGTATTTGGTGGCCTCCGGTCTGGAGTCCGAATCTCTAACCACTAGGCTACCCACGGTAATCCTAGGCTATTCCTTTCATGAATATATTTAATTTATCGGTGTCATTGCTGACCTGCGAGGAAGCACGGAGAGCATTGAAGAGCTTTGGAAATTTAAGCATGTTTCCATGTGTAATAACTTATTTTACATGTGTAATAACTTATTTCCATGTGTAATAACTTATTTTAATAACTTATTTTGTCATGGAAGTATTTTCTCATTAGTTTCGTAAATGATTGGCGTATTTTCTAAGTGCGGCTTTTTTATGCTGTATATCTTTACCGCATAAAAAAGTTTTCTGTAGTATCGGAAACGAATTGGATTGTTACATGTAAGAATTTATGAAATTTTCGAACATTTTTTGTGCGGTTATTTTTATGCGGTCCCTATCTACCACACAAAAATAGGTTCTACTGTATAAGAACTGGTTGCAAAACCAAAGCTGTAAAGGAAAGATCATTATGCAGTCAGAGTAACTTCAACAATCCTACACAGGTAAAATTAAAAAAAATTATAATTTTGTTCTTCAACCTTTATGCAGTTGTAATCGTAAATGTAAGAAATAGTTATTGTACTAAAATAATAAAAAAAGAAAGTGTGGCAGTGAGAAAAACACGAAAATAGAAATTTTTTTGTAGATCATCAAATAAATATTCATAAAACGCATGCAACACTGTGTGTGTGAGTGATTTCAGTTTAAACTAAAAATCATTATATGCAATAAAGGGAAAAAGAATATTTATGAATTTCGTCACGAAATTAAAAGGAAGTCCTACATAAATAACATTTCGCTTAGTAAAACTTACGCATAACAAAGTAAGAGTAATTGTCTTTCTTTGGAGTTAGGTACATCAAAGCATGTGTTGGATGCACTAAACAGAGTAGTAAAAAGCTTTTTCCTGTTGAATTTTTCATTGAAAATGAGGAAATCGTAATACTAATGGGCCCTTACTACCTTTTCTCCCTACCAATGTCAGCCTAATGGTCTTTCTAAAAATATACCTGTGTATAATAAAAAAGTAAACACGAACAAAAAACACCACGTGTCCTCTTCAACTAGTTTACAGTACAGTTTTTAATAATAAATACTTTAGTTTCTTCAACTGCTTTCAGAATTACATCATCATTGGTATTATTTAATTTATTATTATATACTGATTTTGGTATCTCATTTCAATTTTTTTTTTTACATACAAAACATATTTTAGA
Source organism: Trichonephila clavata (assembly GCA_019973975.1). Taxonomy (NCBI): domain Eukaryota; kingdom Metazoa; phylum Arthropoda; class Arachnida; order Araneae; family Nephilidae; genus Trichonephila; species Trichonephila clavata. The sequence goes on along the minus strand of BMAO01033748.1, from coordinate 50,956 downwards.
TTAAAATTGTTTTTAAGAAGTACTACGTTGATATAGCATCACATATATTGAGTATAAAGCAGAGATAGTTAACCTTTTCTGGTCTGCCGCCCACTTTTGGCAATTTTACCAGGCAAAATTTCATTTTTGCCCAGCAATAATATATTTATTCATTTAAAGAAAATAAAGATTTTAGGAAATGTTTTTTTTCACAAAACTCATATTTTATTTTGAAATGAACAAAAAAAAAAAAAAAAAAAAAAAAAAAAAATTCATAAAAACGAAAATTAAAAAAGTTATGCAATCAATCAGAACCTTGAGCTTGATGCTTCGAAATTATTTCATTGATATCTGGTTCAATTTTTGTTAAAAATAACCGAAGATCTCCCCGTTCTGTAATGTTCAGTCTATTTCTTTGTTTACTCATAATATTATTAACGGCACTAAAACCGGATTCTACCAAATATGATGTTGGAAATTGAATTAATATATTTTTCATGTTTTCCCACATTTTCGGGTATAACTTGGGCATTTTTTTATTTTGCCAAAAATTAGCAATTCCATGCTTATTGAACGAATTTTTGCTTTCTTCGTCGTATTTTAGTTCTAAAATTTCCTCTTGGAAAGCAATATCAACCTCATTTACATCCACAGTAAAAGGATTTAACATCCAATTAGAAATTTTCAAATTTAAAATGTCGTTAAATCTGACATTCATATCTAATGCAAGTTGTTTAATATGATCACTAAACCTTTCGATTTCTTCTGGTGTTATATCTTCTTTGATAGAGAACAAATTTGGAAATTGATGAAATTCTTTTTTCAAAAGGTTACGACGAAAAATATGCAGTTTTTCTATAAACAACGATACAGTGTTTTTGCAACAAATAAGTGTTTTAAATGCGCCTTGAAGCTGCAAATTAACATCTTCAAATCGTTTAAAAATATCTGCCAGATAAAAAGCATCATTCTTCACGATTTTCAATTCGTGACATAAATCAATTTCGTCATTTTCCTCTAAGAATTGTATTATGCTGGCATATAATGCTACAAAACGTGTTAGGCACACACCTTTTGAAAGCCACCGGACTTCCGTGTGTAAAAGTAATCGAATGAATTGTTCATCATTATTTTGGCACATCTGTCGAAATATTCTATCATATTTAGCATTACATTTAATCTTGTTTACAATTTTTATAATTAAATTTAATGAGGAGTGCAAACTTGCACTTAAAGACTTCGCTACAAGATGTTGTCGGTGTATTACGCAATGAATACATAAAACATTTGGTACTACTTTTTTTAGGTGTGCAGTAAATCCACGGTAACATTCAATCATCGATGGTGCTCCATCAGTAGCGCATGCAATTATATTGTTCAACGGTATACTGTTCTTTTCAAAATATGTTTTCACAGCATTAAATATGGATAATCCTGTTGTATCTGTAATTAGATTCACTGCATATAACATTTCTTCTTGCAGTTCATTATTTTCATCTGCGTATCGCACATAAACCATCAATAAAGCATTATTGTCCACAATAGTAGACTCGTCCAGTTGTATGGAAAATGAAGTTTTTTTTAAAATTGTTACGAGTTTTTTTTCGACATCATTTGCCATTTCCTCAATTATTTTTTTAACCGTGGTATCACTAAGCGGCAATGTTTCTAAAATATCCGTTTCCTGGTGCATTACCGTACCTATAAATTCTTTAATACACGGTATTATCAATGATTCTCCAATTCCATAATTTTTTCCAGTTTTTGCGATTAATTTCGCCATGTGATAAGACGCTAATAATCCGTCTTTATTTTTAGAACATTGCTTCTCAATTAGCGACTTCATTGTAGGACGATTTATAAATTTTCTGCGCAGTTCTTGAAAATATTCATTCGGTTTATTTTCATATTCAGGATGTTTTGTAGTAAGATGATCTCTTAACCGACTTGGTTTCATTGCTTCATTGGAAAAAGATTTCTGGCATAAAAGACACATAGGAAGCTGTTTGTTATGTGGTGCTTCTATAAAACCCATATTCAAATATTCTTCAGAATATCCACGCACATATTTTTTTTGAGACATTTTTCACAAGGTTTATTATTTTTTTTTTTGAAATTTATTTGATTTAGCCCTTTGACACTTGCAATGAGTGACTGAACTACTTTTTGTGGTTGATTGAAGTGCATAATATTTAGTTTTTTGCCTGTTTGTTTGACTGAGTAACGGGAGTTGGTCTTATTTGAATTCATGTAAAAAAAAAAAGAATATGTTGAGTTTTTTGTCTGTTTGGTTGCCCGAGTAACGAATTTTGGTTTTGTTTATTTGAATACATATTTGTTACTGCTCGCAATAAAAAAAAGAGAAGAAATTAACGCCACAAAGTATGCAAAGTGTTGGTAAAAATAGTAATAAAAAAAATTAAGGAAAAATCTAGGAAGATAAATTTCAAAAAATACAAAATCAGAATTTTCGTAGCGCCCACCAAAAAAGGGGCTAGCGCCCACAAGTAGGCGATACGGACCAGGTTAACTATCACCGGTATAAAGGATCATTCACAATCACAAAGAGATATTTTTATTTTTCTTCCCAAACATTCAATATAAAATTGCTTTCCATGTATTTTGATTTTATTTTTGTTGACCAGGAGCTGCCGAAAAATTGGTTTATGCATGTAACATACAGAAAAAAAATCTATTCTATAGTTTACTGGCTTAAAGTATTTAAAAGTAAATCTGACTATTTCTCTTCTATTTCCACGCGTTCTTATCTTTCCAAAATACAGTCAAACATTTAAAGGTCTGAATTTATTTGTTGATATATCTTTTTAACATACCTCTGTAGTAATTATGGCTGAAAAAGATTAGGGAAAGTAATAAACGTGATTTTTTTTCTCACAAAACTTTAAATATGGATTTTAAAATTACAATAATCCAAACAAACAACCAAGTTTTGTTTTTGACTACACTGGGTAAGACATTGTACTGATCAAAATTTTGAATTAAGATGTGGCAAAGTTATAGATGGTATTTTTAAAGGAAACTACAAGAAATTTTTTTCGTATCTAAGCACATATACTATTAGCTTCAAACTTCATAGGCCCAAAGAAATATTCCTGAAATAACTTTATTCCATTTTATTAAAAATTTACTAGTTTAAGCAGAGATATTTCTTATCTATAGAGATATATCTTTCTTTTTATGTCTGTTTTACTCACTAGTTCTCTAACTTTTTATTACACTTTATATTTTTTTCTCGACATAAAATCTATATGCATGCTTAAAATATGATTAACTGGTTTTTTTAAAAAATATCTAAGATTTTAGAATATAACCTATGTTTATTACAGAATGTTTGAATTCCAAAACATTCGAGTATCCTAAGATAAATTTTTCTCCTTTAAAACATCATAAAATGAATAATAACCGAATAAATCTCTTTTTAAATAAACAGAATTAACTTTTAACTAACTCTCGTAAATATGACTCTTCGAAATTATTTTAATAGTAAATGCGACGAACCTTGAAATAAAATAATACTAGTAAATGTGATAATATTTTTCTAAGAGTTTGAATTAGTAAAGCTATAAAACGCGCATAAAACAACCAGTAAAGAATGTAAACAAAAAAATTAGCACAACAGTTAGAAAAGAATGATGAAAACTTTAAAAAGGAGAGATGTCTCAAAAAGATTTGGAGAAGTAGGGGAGATAATCTTATATTAAAGGTTCTTTTGTAGATAATATAATGTGTTATTAAAAAAATGTCCCTGTAATGATTATGATATTAACTCCCTTTATGATGTTACGTAATAGCTACAAATAGATAAATGCAAATTGTTTATAAAAATATGAATATAATTTGTTTAATGATATCAAGATAAAGGATAATGTTGCACTCGTGATATTTATTGTCCTCGTATCTTGATTGTTCTTTACAAAGAATCTTTTGTCAAATAAATTTTAGAAAAACTTATCTTTCTTTTGATTACCTTCATGAACTTCACTCAAAGTCATCAATATTTTTAAGAATAAATTACTTACGTTTTCATTTTTGCAGAACTGTCAAATTTTTTTGACAAATTGAGTTGGAAAGTGAATATTTAAGATACATGTATAGGTATATCGTAAAATTTCAATAATCTCTAAGAAATAACGAGGATATCTGTATAAAATTTATCCCGCATATTCTTCTGTGCATAATGTTATAAATTACAGCAATTAATGTTGGTTTGTTTGTTTTCAGGAAGTCGTATAATGAAGTAACAAGCAGTATTGAGAGGATATAGACGTGCATGGATGTTAGTGCCAGGAAAATCCATGATTAAATGTCTGTGTTTGTAAATAGCCTATCATAAGACACTGTTGTGAGATGGAAAAGGAATTTTCAAACTGCCCACATGGCCCTCACACACCTCATTTCCAAGAAGGGAGAGTCATTATTCAAGGAACGATACTTTATCTTATTAGACCGAGAGAAGAACAAACCAACTGACCGTGACTGAGTTGTGGTATAGTATATGGAAATTATTCCTGAAGAACTGCACATATGAAAAGCGTCAACCCTCATGATAAATTCTTGTCCAAAATTCAGGTCACAAACACAAAATCTGGGAAAACTGATGAACTGTCTATTGTGTTGTCACGAAAGTTTTCACAGAGACATATTAAAATGTGAGAAAGAATACAGTAGCATAACAACACGGAAAAGATTTAAATTTTGAATAAAAAAATACAGGATATATCAAAAAGTGTGAAATCATGAATCAGAGATAAAGCATTTATCTCGGGAAAAGTCTGTCTAATATGGAGTGTGATCCCCTTGCACCGGTATACAAGTCTCACTACGAGGTCTCCTACTATTTATGAGAGGGCCTATAAATGTTGATGGCAACAAAGCACATCCTTCCAAAATCGCGACTTTTAACTCCTGGGGAAGGTATTAGGAGACAGATTTCGCTGCGAAATTACTGTTTCTAGACTATCAAACATGCTCAATAGGATTAAGATCCGGATAGGATTGAGACCTGTAGGGTCAATCCATACGGCGAATATCCTCTTCTTCATAAAACTCATCAACAATGTGAGCTCTGTGGGGCCGTGCATTATCATCCATTAAAATGCAGTGCGGGAACATATCACTCAGAATAACCTCAAATAAGCTGCAAGGACCTCATCACAACAGCACTGTGAGTTGACAGTGCCAGCATCGAAGACATATAGGGTTGCATGACTGCCCAACATCATCCCACCCAACTCAAAGATTCCTTTTCCACCAAATTTGTCGTTTTTTGTTACGTAAAGGATAAAAGCGAGATCCACTTTCTCTCCACATAAATATTGGTGGTCACTCTTGTCTAGTGGTATGCTACTTGGCTTCGAAGCCTCATAGCCACGCCCCCGGATCGCCTCGAATCAACCAATACCCAACATGCCTATCCGCAGAAAGTAAAACCCCACAAACGTCGTTCCCACATCTCAGACTCTCACGATATGGGATTGAGGACTTTTTTACAGTCCAGATGCCCACAGATACACCGTCATCAACTGTCTCCACATGAAGATTCGACGTGAGTCACTTTGTCTCGGGAATATCGACTCATCACTCAAAACGACACTTCCCATTCTTGTGGTGTCCACGACTGATGTTTTCGGCTACACAAAAAGTGGTCTTTCCGGCTAGATGCAGTGAAAGGGGCGTAAAGCAAATCTCTGCAAGACATCTGTAGACTTTTCTAATGGAAGCTCTTCTACCAGAAACAGCAGTAAGATCACGAGCAGGTTGAGAAGCCGTTGTCCGCTTGTGTCTTAGCACGCTTATTGTCAAGTAGCGATCCTGTACTGAAGTTGTTGCTCTGTGGTGGCCTTGGATGACCCTCCAGGTGAGAAAACCCCCTGTTTGGAAATGGATTCACAGCAGGGAGACCACTTCCGGTGTCCCTTGTAACTATCTAGTCACTTCCGCTTGAGATTGGCTAGCTTCAAGCCTGCCAACGGTTCTCCGTCTCAAGGAATGATCTAAGCGATTATGAGAAGCCATTCTCACTACAAACAAGTTAATTTGTTTGCTTTAAAGCAATATTCACGAAATTGCTGGCAGAAACCCCATATACTTAAACGCTAAACAATTTTTTTCCCTAAGCCAAAGGTTGATATTGTACTACTGTAAAACAAAAAATACAAACTCTATCAGTTTTACTGTAGGCAATTCAAAATTATATTGAAAACATGTTTGCGACCTTAGTTTAGGACAGGAGTACAGAGTTAACGATTACTGACTTTTTTCCAGAAGCAAGCACAACGCGACTGTGATATTAGTACACATTTCTAGTGATATATAATATTTATTTCAAACTAGGCTTGTAGCATTCGAGACCTACTCTCGGACCCGGCTAGATGTGTGGGAGGAAGTGAAGGGTGACTCGCCATAATACTTTTTAACTATTTATTGAGCACACTAATTTTCAACAGACACAATTCACAAGAGTAATCAAATAGGATTAGATATTCCAATAAAGAGCAGAGGGGATTTAACTACGAGAGACACGCATTCTTAGAAGACTTCTATTAAATTGATCCTCCTTTTATGGATCAATCCACTACTCTAATATTTGATTTACAATTTAGCTATGTGACCAATCGTCACTTAAATATCTTCAACTATTTATTATCCGAAAAGCGCTATCAATGTTTACAAATATCTAATTGGTAGATATCTTTCCTTGGCGTCAGCTTCTCAATATTTCAATCTCCAGGCACTCCGTCTTTTCATCTATCATCCTCTATCTAACTCGCTAGCTAGGAAACCTATATCATATATATATCTGACATAATCTGCTTAATACTGATTCTTCTTCCAAAAGGGTTGGTTGCGAATGATAACCCAAAGATTTCCCAAGAAGATTAGTGTAAGGACGCGTATAGATCCGTCATAGGCTTTTAATAGATGCTTTAATAAAGGTAGAAACTATAGAAAACCTGATTGGGGGATGAACCTATTAATTTTGAATTCTAACTTTCATGTTACACACAAAAAAGTTTCAAGGTCCAGTTACATTCAATAGGAACAGCAGCCATGCGTTGGATTTTTAATTCGAATTTGAATTCAAACATTCAACTTTATTACCGACGCTAACTGCAGGAGCATGCAGAATGTTTAGTATGTGTTAGAGGATAAAAAATCCAAAAGTTCCACAGCACACGTAGACCAATTATTATATCATATAATTTAAGTATCGTGTTTCACAACATAAGTTTCAAGTTTTTCCCTTAAAAAATTAAATGGTTAGCTTTTTATGAAATTTTGAGCATAAAATCTGTTTTATAGCATACATACACATAAGAAGCAATCAAAATCATTAAATTAAAAACTTTTGAGTGAATCTTGCCATGTCCCCTCAAATCAGAATATGCAGTTAAAATTGCTTTAAGACTAATATTACAAGAAAAAATTATGTCAATGCAATTTTTTGGCAAAAGAACTAAGGGGAAAAAGACATTTTCAAAACATTCTTTTATGAAAAAAGCTTCTATGATAATTGTATTTTACACCTATATACGCATATTTAGAACTTTTACACTGGGGTTGAACTAAGATTTTCAAAATTTATAATTAAGAAGGGAATTTATTCATATTTTATTACATCAGAGTAAATAAGTTTTAACAAACCCTAGTATGGAAATCCTAGACACATATAGGTCCATGAATGCTACAGGCCAGACCGTTTGACAGGGGGGCATGATAACTCTACATTGAGGGCGCGAGCTTATTAAAAAGCGAAAACAAAGAATTATTTTTAAAGAATTATTAATTTACAGAAAGTAATTAAGCAATATACATTCTTTCGTAATAATAAATAAAATACACATTTACACTGATATAATATACTTACACTCAAGAGCCAAAACATTATGACCACCCCTACATTTTGCAATGAACTCGCCTGAATGACGTGGAAGGCACGTCATCAGGTGGAAGTGGTATTTAACTGCTGCTGAAAAGTCTCTAGAATCATTCTTTCACTTACTTCTGTGTGTGATGGGAAAGACTGCGGATCAAAGCGACTTTGATAGAGGGCAGGTTGTGATGGCTCAAAGACTCGGAATAAGTATTTCCGAAACTGCACGACTCGTGGGTTGTTCACGATCTATAGTTATTAGTACTTATGCAAAGTGGATGAATGACGGTGAAACCAGAAGTAGACGACATGGTGTTGGACGTCCACACGCTATCAATGAAAAGGTCGTCGCAGGCTGTCTCGCATGGTGAAGCAAAGCCGGAGCCAGACAGTGGCTCAGCTGACAGCCCAAGACAATGCAGGGCCAAGTAGAATAGTATCGGAGCTCACTGTTCTGTGGACACTGTTGGATATGGGGCTACTCAGCAAACGTCCCACTCATGTGCCTTTTCTGACCAAGCGTCATCGCCAACTGCGCCTGCGCCGGGCCCGGGAACATCGCGACTGGTCCATGGATCAGTGGGAGAGAGTTGCCTGGTCAGATAAATCACAGTTTGTCATTCATCACGCCGATGGCCGTGTCAGGATACGCCGTCTTACAGGCGAACAGTTGCTCCCTCAATGTCCAGTGGGTCATACACAGGCCGGTGAGGGCGGTATTATGCTTTGGGGGACGTTCTCTTGGGCCTTGGGCGTCTCTGGGACCCGTGGTTGTGGTAGAGCAGACCATAAATGCTACAGGGTATCTGAACATCCTTGCGGACCAGTTGCATCCTTACATGGCCTCTGTTTTTCCAGCTGGAAATGGAATGTTCCAACAGGACAACGCCCCGTGTCACAAGGTTAAAATTGTGTTGGAGGGGTTCCAGGAACATGATGCTTAATTCCAGTTAATGTCTTGGTCACCTAACTCACCGGATATTAATCCAATAGAACACATTTGGCATGTCATGGGACTGCAGCGCAGTTCAAAGACCACCAATTCGCAATATCTCGGATTTGCGTGACCGTTGCTTAAACATCTGGTACAATCTGTCTCTGGCCATCTACCAAAGACTTGTGGCATCCATGCTTAGGCGGGTTGAAGCTGTGTTGCGCGTCAAAGGTGAGGCAACTCTTAATTGACAGGTGGTCATAATGTTTTGGCTCTTGAGTGTATAAATGTATCAGTACTGCACGATATATTTTATGGTTAATTTAACAATAGTAAATTAAGAACAACATTAGTAATTACCAACGACCCCAAATGGCCTTATCATACATAAAATTATATACAAAAATTAACACTTATCTTTGTAATTTGTACGGTTTATAATTATTCCCTTAACCGCTGATTTAAAGTTACGCGATTCTCTCCCCAACGACCTCATTTTTCCAATTAGATGCGCTTATGTGATGTATAAGGGGGGGGGAGAAAAGGAATAAATAAAAGTAAATCCTCTGAAATTAGTAAATCATGCGCAAAAAAAAAATCTAGATGTCTTTTTATTGGATTCCAAAGTCTTCGGAAAAATTTTATGGCTAGCAGTATACAACAAATATCGTACTTTGGAAAAAGTATATAAACATCCGTAACAGTTATCGCTTTGACTGAGCGAAACGTCGATGGCCCTTAAGCGGTTAAAGTATTGTAGTTTTAGTGTCAAAGTGTATTATTGAATTAAGGGAATTAGGACATGCTCGGAAGTGTAAAATGCCAAAATTAAGACCCTTTGTTTATGAGACATATATCTTTTAAAATTTTCAATAGAGCTTAGATATTTTACGTTCTTAATAAAGATAATTTATTTATTCTGTAGAACTACAAAAATAACTTTTTAGTTCAAAAGTTTTTTCCCCTACTTAATTTAAGTAATACATAATTTTTGAGAACTCATAATACATACTTATGTTTAGGTACCATTTCTTAAAAAAGTATCTTTTTTTATGCAAAATATTTTTTACACATATTTAAAACAATACACAAAAGACAGTGAACCTATTTTTTTAGTGAAAATTTAGTATAGTTTCTTTAAAAAAATTATGAAACTTTGAAATTTGGAAATTTTTTATTTTTCTGCTTTTTTTTATGCATAAAACCATTTTTTAAAATTTAGGCACTATTTTAATAGATAAAAAATTAGGTTCACTATATACATAGGCATCTTGTATAGAAGTATAAAATATCTGGAATCTTATAGTGCTATAGTTTTTTTTAAAAAATGTACCTAAATGCAAAAAAATATGCTTTTGAGAAAAAGTGAAAAAACTAAGGGTCAAAAGGGGCGTTGCCATTTGTTTACATTTTTATTTTTCATATTTTAGGGCTATTTTATCAACAAACATATAAGTATCATCATTTTTAGGCTCAGAAAAATATGCACAATTTTTTAGAACTAAAATTGAAAAATCGATTTTTTGAAAGCATATGATGTCCTGGTTTCCTTAAATGCATTGTTATTGTATGGGGGGGGGGCTATGAAAATTATTATTGAATACAGGATCGCAAATGTTGAAACTTTGAGAAGCACTGATGTAGGTAAATTATTAATGTTGTAGGAGCATGTTTCATAAAAGGAAAAGGTTTTGAAAATATGTCCTTTCTACATTTTTTTTACCAAAAAATCGCTTTAAATAATTTTTATTGTAATAATATTCTTAAAATAATTCAAGTGACACTATATAAAAAAATTATTCATTTATACGCTGTTTGTAAATTCAGAACATAGTCAGTCACGTTAAATGTTTAAATAGTAAAGAATTTTGTTAATCTTATTTGAAATGAAAATACGTTAAAGGAGACAGCGATAAGAATTTTTTGTTTTGTTTTTATCTTTTCTAGCGGCTTGTTGATTGAACCTTTATCTTGTGTTTCTGATTTTTGCAGATTGCAAAGCATTCAATTAAATTTCTTATGTACTTGTAGGTCAAAAAATTTGTAATTCCGTTAATTAAGACTTCAAAATTTTATTTAGCTAATTATCCATACTTTTTTAAATGCAGAATTTGTTAAGATCAGACTCATAAAGATAGCATTATCTTCATTAATACAGACAAAAAAAATTTTTTATTAGATATATAAAAAAAAAAATGAGCACAAAATTTTTTTCATTTAATTCATTCTTTTTTTCCCCTTTAAATTTTAAAGATGGGTACTAGAATTTTTGTCTAATGTTCTGAGACTTCCAAAAGAAAGTCAAATAAAACTTATAATTTAAGAAACAAAAAAAAATGAATTAAATATAAAAAAACTCTTTAAAAATAAAATGTCTTATTTGTTTGGTGTTAATACCCATAGAGTATAAATTATTCTACACTAATTTCTGTGTAAAAAGTTTAAAATCATCTTTTTAAAAAAAAATCGAGTTTCTATAATCATTAAAGTAGTATTCATGCATGAATTGAGAAAGACATTCGGAAGTATGAAGCATACAACATTAGTTATACATTCAGTTTTCTCTGAAAAAGAATTTTTTTTTGGGGAAAAACATACTTATTTGACTTATCTGTTAAACAGAGATTTAAGTACATATATGCAAGCACAATCGAAATTATTCCCTTAATTTTTCCTTTCTCATTTTATTATCCCCATAATTGAACAGCTGTCTACAATAAATCCTTTGAATTATCCTTTATTTTTGTTACAGCAAGTCAAAGAAGCAAACACTTCTTTCATGATTAGTCCTCGTTATCGTCGAATTCCTGCCAATATTGCGTGCTCCCTCGAGCAACCAAAACAATCGATGGCAAGTGAGCTCGAGTCCTTGTAGGAAAGTGCAGCATAACACAAATATTTCTGCAAACATTATGCAAATAGCACCGACAAAATTGCGTGGTATATTTGTTTCAACCCTTTTTTGCTTCGGAAGTTAAAAATGATCACAAATGCCACTATTTCGATGGTGGATGTTATTGTTAGTGACTGTCAGATTTGGAGAAAGTTGTGGATTATTAAGAGAAACTGTTGCGTCTGGAATTAGAGAAAAGTATGCTTCAATTTCTTTTAGCACTAGCTTCATTTGCCTTTTGGAGGCTTTTTGTCTTATAATTTTTAGAAAGTTACAAATGATAGAATAAGTTCTTACGTCTTTCGCTTTAAATTTTGTAATATACAATGCTTTAACGCCATTATAACTACAGACCATCTAAAGTGTTTAAAGATACTTAAATAAATTTGCCAGAGGATATTCAAAAATTAATTAAAATAATACATTGTTTCCTAAATTTATTTTTAAAATTCTCTACATTTAACGTATTAAATGTTTCATAATTAATTTAATAATATATTGGTATTTTATTTTACGAATATTCTACAGAATCGTCTTGTAATAAGACGATTAAACTTCTCTCTTATGCATACCTACATTTAGAGCTCAAAAATACCAACTAAAAAAAATGCTGAGAACTTCGATTTCTTTGCAGTATTAATACATTTAAACAAATGAAAGAAATTATGTGAGAACTTTTTGTGTTTTCGTCACATTTTTCATTAATAGTTAAGCCATTCTAAGTTTTCCTTATTTAAAATCATTTGCTATTAAAGACTGTTTTGGTATATACTATACAGTTAATTTATTTTATTTTTTATTTTCAATGCTTTTTTTAATTTAGTTTTCCATTAGATTGGAAACTACAATTGAATTTTTAAATCTAATTATGTTTTTCTAAATGCATTTGAATGTTTTTCTAACTCTAGTTCCATTCTTTTCCTCCCTCTGAATTTTATGAACTTTATTACATTTTGCTTTAAGAATTTTCTTGTTTTTATTATTTTACGATACATACAATAAATATACCATCTTATCATATCATTTGCTACGCTTTTAAATAATTTTACAACGAAAAATTTGAGGAATTAAAAAAAAAATTTGGAAGGAGAAAAGCATGCTATAATGCCTAACTAGTATTTTTTAAATGTGCTTTTGTTTAACATAGACATAATGGTACAAATCAATGGACATAATTACATTTATTATTATTATAATTATTTAAAACGCAATAACTGTAACACTAATCTTGAAGTTGTTTTTTTTTCATTCTACCAAGTTTTTCCATTGAATAGAAATCTTATACTTTCAACAGTACTCAAAATATTCAACGTGAAATATTCTTTAAGAATATGAAACAAGTGAAATAAATGTATAAGACATTGCTGTTATGATGCATTTTCTTGTAAAACTGTTTTGCTTGTAAGTAATCATTAGTAAAAATATTATTAAATAAGAACTTTTTTCGGTCATGTAGTGTAAGTGAAAGAGGGGTTGCGGTGTGTTAAGGCAGCGTTTCTCAAGCTGTGGGGCGTGATACATCTACGAGGGGGCGCGAGCATATTGAAAGGCCAAAACAAAAGATTATTTTTTTAAAAATATTAATTTTCGAAAGTAAACAAGAAAAATACATTCTGACGTAATAAGAAATAAATACACTTATGAATGTATTTTATAATTAATTTAGAATACTAAGTTAAAAACAAGTTTAATAGTTACCATGATCCCATGGGCTTGTCATATATAAATTATGTACAAACATGAACACTTAACTTGATAATTTGCATAGTGTGTAATTAATGCATTTTCTGCAGCTTAAAAGATACGCGATTCGCTCCACAATGGAACTGTTTTTCATGTAGGCCTGCACATGTAATGTATTGGGGAAAGGGGAGAGAAAAGGAATAAATAAGCAAATTCTCTGAAATAAGTAAATCTTTCGCAAATGCTGTCAAGGTCTTTTTATTGCATTTCAAAACCTTCGGAATAATTTTATGAATTATTCTGAAGAACAGAAAAAATCGGCTGAGTTTTTTTTTTTTTTTTTTGCACATGAAATAATTTAAAAAATATGTTTCTTTATAAATTCTTTCACTAATACACTGCCCTCCAAAAGTTATAAGTGCAACCTGTTAATAACCTAATTTGAAAATAAATGAACACAGAAACAAGACATTTGGATTAAGAGTACACTAAACAGCTTCTTATTGAATGCGACACATATATTTGCATATGTTTAACACGAACATTCTTTATATACAACACTGTTGAAAGAAAATCTCATTATGGGAGGAAGCAAAATATCACTGACGAATGGGGAAAGATGTCTTGGAAACATTACAAAAATAGATTATAACAAAATATATGTCCACTCCTAACTGTAATATATTTGTAGTGTCGCATTTCCATGCTACCAATTATCGGATACTGAAATGAGAAGTGAGGATCAAATATGGAGTAACCTTTGTTCCAGCTCATGTAAGGACCTTGGAGTCGGACTTAAAACGCCAAGGAGTCAACAAAGGTAGCCTCAAACATGTTGTATCAGATTCAACTCTGGAGATTGAACTGACCATTTCATTCGTTCTAAACAACGATCCTGAAGATAATCGTCAACAAGCACAGCAAGTGATTTCACTCATTATCATCCATCAGAATGAATTCATTATCAGTATTAGGGGTGTGTGTAGGGTTTCCGATTTCCCGGGTTTTTCTATTCCTGGGAATGTCCGGGAAATCCCAGGAAAGTAATTGTCGTTCCCTGGAAATACATCAAAATTTCAAAAAATTTAAAAACAAGTTATTTTTAAATAAAAGCAATAATAATTATATAAAATAAGAATGCATATATAAGTTAGAAAATTAATTCTTATTTATATAATGAGCTAAAAAGTACAAAAAATATATAATAAATTGACAATTCATTTTTGAAATAGGATTTCAGAAAGCATAAGCAATTATACTTTTATCACTTATGCATGGAAAAAGTGTTACAGTTAAAGATATTGTAAATTAAAAATCTCGAGGGGAAAAAATTCACTTTTGAAAAATAATTACTAAAATTAAGGCTCTTTACTGACTCACATGCGTTTGAAAATTAACCAGTCAAAGCTGAATCAATTATTTCTCTAATGTTGCTAAAAGAGATAATTATTAATATATACTTGAAAACTCATTTGCTGCTGAAGTGCCGATTATGTACGTTAAAAATATTAATTATTGTTCTTAAGATATTTTATTTCTATATCCGATTTCTTGTTTATGGAATTGCTGTAATATTGTTGCATAAATATAAATAAATATTAATATAAGAATCTCACACGAAAGTGCAGTTTAGAAAAATAATAAATAAGAAAAATTGTGTGATTACTTATAAAAATATTCTCCCCAAAACAGTTTGTGGGTTCATTCCCTCCTTCAAATTGTTGGTTCAATTAAATAGCTCATAATAAAAACAAGTATCCGAAAATTTTTTTTAAAAAAAGATTAAATAAATTATAGTTTTAAGTATTATCCACATAAATTTAGAACTTGGAACTTCGATCACATAGTACTGGTTGGCAACGAAATGCGATTGCTTTAAAAACTCAATATTTCTTGTTAACAAAGCTCGATACAACAGATAGACAGAAATTAATCTGCACAGATATTCCTTCCTACGATAGCTGGAAAAATTCTCACCCCCAAAGTTCTCATATTACACTCTTACCCCACAGTTAGGGTAACGAACATTCCTTTGTCCAGAAGTTCGGAATGAACGATCGCAAATTGCCACGATATCCGAGATTGAAATCTAAAGTCAAGTAAAAAATTGCTACCTCATAGATAATTGAAGCCTCGTGTGGTTCCCAGGATTTCCAGGCAATGAAGTATAATTCACGGGAATAGAAAAAGTACAGAAATCTTATGATTTCCCGGGAAAGAAACCCTAGGTGTATGGGTGAATATATCGATCAAGGATTTCTCCCCGATATCTCAATCCAGTCATAAATACTCCAAGGATCATATGCAAGTCAGTGCGATTACCGAAAGAGATCTTTACCTAAACCATGATTCTTCCATTGTAATTATGGCTTTCGACATTTATGGATTGGTTGTATCTGGTGCGTTGTTCCCTCCAGATTAGCAGACTCGCTGAATCGCTCTTAAAAGAATATTTAGAGTTCGTGTAAACCTGGATTCCTCTGTGAAGATTACAGAAATCCACTGCTGTCTCGTCCAGGAAACATGTTCCTTTGCTAATATAATGAGGCACATCTCCGTCAATGGCTTGGATGAATACAATCAACTGGTCGTTTTGCAAAGAGATTTGAATTATAAAGGGGTTTTCCATCATATTAGCAAAGGTTCTTTTTCCTGATACGGCAAAATGATCTGCAATGAGCCGAGACATTGCAGTGCTTCTTCTAATTTAACATGAAGGATCTGGAAAACAGTCTCCCTCTGGTGCTATGACTCGTGATTGACCTGGAATATGTCTTCTAGATCAGTACTTCTCAAACTTTCAATATTTGCGACCCAAAATTCAATCATAATTTTCATCGCGCCCCCCTCCATACATTAATAACGTATTGAATTCAATAATACTATCCTTTGAGGATAAAGCTACAATGTGACTTTAAATTCTTAAGTGCCACTGGCGTATATGAACGTCTCGCTAAGTCAAATCATTAATTGCCTCAGACGAATATATACGTCTTTGTGAAGTACGATTTTTTCTGTGCACTGTTATTTGTAAAATTATTCCGAAGACTTTGGAATGCATTAAAACGACCTTGACAGTGCTTGCGAAAGATTAACTTATTTCAGAGGATTTGCTTATTTATTCCTTTTCTCCCCCCCCCCCTGCATCACATACTTATGTCTACATGGAAAACGGTGACATTAGAATGGGACGAATCCCGCATCATTTAATTGGCAACTAATTATAAGTTGTACACAATTTATCAAGATAAGTGTTAATTTGTGTGTATATTTTTATATATGACAAGCCCATGGGGTCGATGGTAATTATTAAACTTGTTCTTAACTTAGTATTGCTAAATTAACTTATACAGAAACATTTATAAGTGTTTATTATCGGTGTAAATGTGAGTTTATTTCTTATTATGTCAGAATGTATTTTGTTTGTTTACTTTCAGTAGATTAATAGTTTTTTAAATAATCTTTTTTTTTTCGACTTTTCAATGTGCTCGCGCTTTCCACGCAGAGTTATCAAGCCTTCCTAAGGGGGGCGCACCCCACAGTTTGAGAAACGCTGTTCTAGATACATAGTCTTTAAATTCCAATTGATCTCACTGTCTTTGGATCACACTGGGAGTCAATTTCAGACGCTCAAGCAACATCAGCTTGTAACAAGCTCTTTTCCATTCATCCCTACTGCTGCCACCTAAATGTATCGAGTAAATAATTTTTCCGAGACATTTCTAGACTCTTTCGGATATTATCAAAGCGAAATTACCTACAACTATTTAAGATCAACAATCATACATAAGTTTGAATTTTGAAGATTTCTCTTAAATGATGTCCGTGTTTCTTTAAAATAAAACCGATGACTATTGTTTTTTCGTGTAAGTTTTCTTAAAAAAAGAACAGGTTATCCTTCAATATAAACAATTAAATTTACTGCTGTTGCCATTTTTTTAACGGCGAGTTTCGAAAAATAAATTTTACCTTAACTTTTTGAAGCTAGTGTATTTAGCATGTACAAAAATATTAAAATCCGTATAGAATGTTAAACACGTATCTGTAAAAGGTAGAATGCGACCTTAAGATAACACAGTACTCTTTTACAAAAAAAAATTTTCGAGATAGTAACAGTAAAAATAATTTAGGTTTCGCATTCAAGCTATATTATTCAGTTCATTCTGAAAGCAAAAAGCCAGTTTGATCGGTCATTATTTTACAATATTAAAAAATTAAGGATTTTTGAAATTCTTTCAAACTTTTATAAAATGCTCAATTTTTAAAAATTTTTAGTCATTTTAAATGATTTTTTTTGGATTATTGCAAATAAAAGTTTATTTTAAAATCTGTTCCATTGTTGTTTTTTAATAATTATTTTTCTAGCTAACCCTTGAAAAACACGAAAAATTTTCAAATGTCAACTTCAGCATTTTTTTAAAAACATAGCAAGAGATCTCAGCCCTAAACTCATGTTAACTTTTATAGAGCAAACGTTTGGGAGTATATGCAAAAAAAAAAAATTTCAAGCTCTATCTTGAACTAAAAAAAGCCTTAGGGCACCTACGTCTTCAAAATTAAAAGTCTGAGAAAAACGCATTTAAAGTTTGTAAAGGTAAAAAACAAAAACCTTTAATGCCTGTAAGGCTCTAATTTTTTTAATATGCTATTTTCTAACTTATGTACTATATCAAAACACTACTTCAATTAATTATGACTGAAAACATTTTTTAAATTCAAAATATATTTTATAATATTGATAGAATTTGTATGATATTGATAGAATTTGTTACGACGACAGGTTATTCAGTCCAATCTTAACAAAATAATTTAAAAAAAGTTTTGATAAACAAAGCATTTATATATACTAATGATTTATGTTTAATAATGTTAGTAATAATGATACTAACTTAAACTAAAAATCTCCAAGTATGTACATAAAATTTAATTAGTTATAAATTTGGGAAGTTAGCAACATTTATAAAGTTGCCAAACAAGAACTCAAAAAACATAATATAGTGTTACTATATTTTACTATAGTATAGTTTAGTACATCATGGCTTTGGTACATCATGACTTTGGTACATCATTCAGCTTTATCTACAATACTTGTCGTCAGAATACTTGTATTTCGAACTCTTAATGTAATATCAGTGAAGGGCCGGTTTCTAGATACAGTCGACTCTCAATAATTCGAAGTTGAAGGGACCAATGAAAAACTTAGAATTATCAAGAGAGTAGGAAAAAACTCCGAAAATACACACAAAGAAATTTTTTTTCCTATTACATTTAAATTTGAAACTATGAAATAAAACAACAATTATGTACATATGTATAAGGCTATTTTAAAGTATTTTTAAAAAGTACATATTGTACAGTATAAATATTAAATGGAAATTAAAAGTCATGCATTAAAAGAATAAATTTATGTATTAAAAGAATATATACTGTACATATAATTAATTTTTTTTGACGAAAAAGTCTGTTATCTTTTTTTGTTTAATGGCATTCAATCTAACTTTGTCAATAGATTTTTCTAGAATAAAGGAAGCTTGAAAAAGGTCCGCATCAACATGATTTGAAGGAAAAAGTTGCCTTGTTGGGGTTTAGTGACACTTTATGATTTTCTGTCAGAGTTATAGGAGTCATCTCCGATGGTTATCAAAGAGGCTACGTTATAGGGAAGACAAGCAAGGAAATATGACACCAAAACATAATAAGCTCCAACCTGTTTGCTGCATTACTCTACATGATAGTGAGTGTTTGAATTTTCGAGAGTTTTATTAGTTAACTTCAAATTATCGCACGTTGTAGTCTGTCTGGCTACAGATTTTACTTCGAAATATTGAGAGTATCAAAACGTATCGTTTTAGTTTGAAATATCAAGAGTTTTTCTAGGGACTGAGTATATACTTCGAATTAGCGAGAGGTTTGTATTATTGAAGGTTTGAATTACCAAGAGTCGACAGTATATCATTTTTAGCGGTATTCCATATCTTCCAAATATTATTTTTCACAGAAATCCGAGCAAGTTTTGGCCGCGACATTTTTTCAATAGGAATAAAACTAATGAAAAAGCTTCTAAGTTGTAAGAACAATGACTGATCTTGAAATCAATCTTAATTTAGTAAATATGAGAACTCTTAAAAATAAGCAAATAAAAATCATTCTAGTAATGAAAAATGAAGTTAATAATCACACACACGCATTTCTCTCACACTGAAAGAGTTGATTGTATTCACAAATATTTTTAATTAATTCAATTTAAGAGGGGAAAAATGCTTTAAAATGAAACCGGAACCAAAACCTAAGCTCAGAAGACTTCAAATATCTTAAAAAGTAATTTGTTATCAGATCTGAAATGTAGTGGCAAGCTTCTCAATGATATAAACCACAAGAAAATGCAATATAATAATAATAATAATAATAATAATTTTTTGGTATCTCTGAAGTTTGCTGGGTTTCGTGTAGCCTTAAATGAAATTCCTCATGCATTGAACTCGAAAACTTTTATTCTATTGAAGAACTTATTCGGGAGAGGGTACCATATTTAAATTGAAGTTAGCAATTTATCAATGCTGTTACATGCAATTACCATTTTCTTCAAAAAAATTTTCAATTTTTTTTTATATATATTTTATAATTCAGACGGAATTTTGTAAGGACTTTATTCAAGTTTCCTTCGTTATGGAATAAAAAAAATCCCACTTTCTGATAAAGATGGCAATCCATTTTACATTTCTTAGCCAACATTTGTGTCCTACTCCATTTTAAATCCAAAAGTAGCCTTAAGAACTTCAATTAAGTTTATAGGATATATTATATATAAGATAAATGACTATACTATAAGTGATATTATTTATAGGCATAAAATTTCTTAATATATAACATTTATGTCACAATTTGCTTATATAGTGCAATAACATCGGAAATTTATGATATATGAATATGTAAAAGACATGTTGGCATTTGTAGGAGATCAGAACATGTTGATGATAATGATCACCATAAAGGGGACCACAACGGAGGGCATCACGAAGATCACTATGCACTTATTAATTCCTTATTTAGCAACTACGACCCTAGTTCGTCACCAACGCATGGGACAAGTAAGTATATTTACCACAAATTCGAAAATTAAAGTAATATTTATAATGTAATGTATCTTCTCTCTTTCTATCTCTCTCCCTTCCTCTATTTATATGTGTATGGGTATGTGTTTACGCGTGTGTACATTTTTAAACTTAGGTTTCTCGAGTGCGTTAAGCTGGATGATTATACATAGCCACAGGGTGTCTCTATCCCACCACAGATACAATTGTGAAAAGGTACTGGCTATAATAGTTGTTCTAAGAAACTCATCAAGAGAGGAAACGAAGATTCTGGACGATCAAGTTGCATGAATGCGGGGCACGATCGAATGATTGTATGATAGGTTGTAATTGCCCCAACGGCATCTATCCGCTATCCAACATGCTACCTTCCACTATCTTATGAAGCTTGAATGGTGTGAATTTTAATTGATAGTGAACTTTAAATGTCTGTTTTTGACCAAACAGAATTGGAAAAGTCATCTAAATTAATGTCATAAGTGATTCTCGTGGCTTCCAGCAGAGTGATATTAATGTGTTCATTGATGAATATCACTTCAAGGTGTTTATGACCGTCTGATCCACATGAGAAGATACTGATGCACGCGCTTTCCACATTTACTTTTATTTTCAGAGCCAATTCATAATTAGTTCTGGCATGGTGACATGGAGTGCTGTCCCTTACGGCAGGAAGTCGCCTCTGGTCATCTTGTTTACAAATATGATTATTCAACGATATGTTGATGATATCATACCTTTTTCTTGAGATAACCTTCAAGCCCTGAATAGTACATACTTCTGGTGCCTTTCACTAGCAAAACAATACAAAATTCGCACCGTTTGCTCATTTCTGGATCGTCAACTTTCTGTTAATACTCTTCCTAAGTGAACCAAGTTACTAGAATTCCCGACAATAAATTATGTATAAAAAGTTGTAGAGCTCCAAATTCAGCCTCCCCAAAATGTCGCAGATTTGAAGCAACTATTGCTGAATACCTAGATAAATGTTTTGGATTTCCTACACTACATTGCATCGATTGGCTGATCCACTGCTTACTTTCTTTTAATCCCCGCAATAACAGGGTTGCAAACTTGCATTATATACCATGTATATAACTTGTCTAACTGCGTTTTTCTCAAATCTTCATTCTATTGCCTCTTTCCTATATCGATCAGTATATATATCACAAAAAGTAGTTATAAACCTAAGATAACTATAGTCATAATAGAATAGTCTTAGCCACAGTAGTACTAGAGCAAAATCCGGGCTTTAGGCACCAAGATTGCAGGTTTAAACAATGTTTATATATATATTACCAAAATATACAAAAAATAGTTATGTACCTAAGATAACTATAGTCATGATAGAATAGATTTAGCCACAGAAATACTAAAGCAAACTCCTAGCCTTAGGAACCAGGAATGCAGGTTTAAACAATGTTTTTCGGCCAGCCAACCTTCACCTGAATTTGCCAATACTCTGGGCCATAGGGAAAGCAATACATTTCTAGAGAAGTTTAACTATCATTATAGATAAAACCATAATCTATTAATGTAAAACGATAATATTACAGCCTGTATCCTGGAACCAAGAACATTTTTCAATTTTCTTCGTAAAACCACCTCTTAATAGCGAAATGCATTTTCCATATAAGGAACTTTTTTTTCTTATGATTCAATTTTTTTCCTCCCTATTTTTAAAGTATTTCTAGACATTTCACGTTATTCTCTCTTTTAAAACATTTTATGGTGGTCATAAATCTTGAACTGATTTTATTAGGTACCTCACAGAGAGCAATAGAAAAATCCGTGCTTTTCATTCAAGAAGTGCAACTTTTAAAACGCATTGTCCAGTTTCTAGAAACATTTTTGATATCCCCTTCGCCATCAGTGGAGCTGTCTCATGTTCCCGTGTCCTTGAACTAGTCTCTGTTCATTTGTAGTGTTGATCAGTCGTACTAATAACTTCATATCTTGTTGCTTAAAAATGTCAAAACGTAAGTGCTTGAGCGTCCCAAGAAAATTTAATTCTTCAGGAAGTGAATAAAGGCGCCAAGAAACTTTTTTGATAAATATTGCAAAGAACTTAAGGTGTCTGACTGCCCTAAAATTGTGAATTTTGCTAAAAATTGACAATATTTTATGATTTTATTTTAAAGTCCATCTTATTAGCTTTATAAAAATGCTAAGTTTATTATTTTCAGTTTTCTAGAACAAAAACTGCAAGTGTTTTAGTAAAAGCAGATGTCATTACTTTAAGCAAAATGTCACACTTTAAAACGCGTTTTACTTGAAATGTGTTTTTTTTAAATGCTCAAATGGGGACAGCAATTCCTCAGAAAGTTTTGAAAATTCTTGACTGAAATTTTTTTGCGTATTTTCTGTATAATATTAGAAGTGTTTTAACTTTCAGATTTATCAATCACTGTTTTATTACAAAATTTATAGTCCTTTATGATAATATAATCAGTGTTTTTAGCGCGTTTTTCACGTAGTGGAACAAAAGCGCTAATAGGACGCAAATTTCGTCTTCGTTCCATATTTTGTCGTACCTTTTTCTCAGCCAATAAGCAACCAATTGACCTCGGTTTTCGGCATTTGGTCGTATTTGTGCCCTAGATGAGCCCGAATCATATTTAAATTTTCCCATAGTTTTCCAGAATTTTCCTACAAATTTTCCTGAATATCTTGTTTTGCTTTTTTATAGTGCTGATACAGATTTGTGTCATTATTTCTTTTCAGCTCAGTAATAGTACATTTAGAGTGGTACAGTACTACTTTCTGTTAGTGAAAATTCATTAGTTGCATTATATTATAAAATACAACATGTGAAAAACGCGCAAAAATTACTTGGCCATGCCAATGATTGATATCTTGTTTTAAGCAATTTCATATAATTACTAAGATAAAGTGTTTTAGTTTTTATAAAAATTAAAATTTCGCTTATCCTGAAAGTCCTTTCAAAAATGGATAAAATAGCATCATATCAGAAATAAAAAACTGAAAATTTGCCTATAAACATTTGATACATAATGGGCCGCGTTTATGTTATTTTTTGTAAATTTTTACCCATTTTTTTCCATTTTAGTATTAATAATTTCTTTTTCCTCCTTAATTATAGCATATTTTTTCTTAAAACATACTTAACGTTTCGAAAAACAACAACAACAAAAATCCCCATATTTCCATTTTTTTTTTCAAAAAAAAAGTTCTCGCAAGCAGTCGGATACCTTAATACTGACTTATATAAACGGAGAAATTTAAATTAGCATTGATAAAAAAACATTTTAACTCAATTGCTGAATTTCTGACTGCGAAAGCCTTACGTTTTAGATACCTAATTACAACTGATATAAAATTAATTAATTAAAAATAAAAGAACAGTATGCTTTTATTACTTTTTAGTACTTGTAATTTATAAGTAAAAGAGTGGCAATGTTTGAAAATGTAAAATCGGATAAAAATATACATATTTAATAGCCAGTAGCAAAATGAAAATTAACGATTATAGGATATTTTGTAATAATTCCGTTAAAAAAATCACGCATTTCATTAAATTTTTGGAAATAATTTTATAATGATCGAAATGGAAAAGTTCTGGAAATTAAAAGCTTCATTTACAACTTGCTCTTTTTTCTTAAATCTACAAGCTAAATCTGTGAAGTTCAATACTGATTCAGTCGATTGACAAACAATAAACATATCCAAATACAAAAAATATCCAAACGAATTGTACTTTATATAATAATTATGTACGGAATCAAAATGTAACTTGTCGAAATAATTGTTCAAATAATTTACTATGAAAAGAATAAGAAACACACAGAAGAAAAGGAATAAAAACAAAACACATATTAGACTAAGAAATATATTATAAGTGTGTTAAATGATTATTTTTATTTATTATCTGATCACAAAATAGGATGATGATGAAATGCTAACATAGAAATTTTTCTGCAAAGAATCACATTCACTTTTTTTTTAGATCGAATTATATATGGTAACCTATTATGAATATATTTGCTTTGTCAATTTGTGAGAATGGTGCTTTTATCGTAAGTTCGTTCAAAGGCCTTGATAATGTTTAACTTATTTATTTTGCATTCATATCAGTAATTGACATTTTGGGCACAAAAGCGTAAGAAATAATTTATGTTCGACAGAAAAAACAAGGATTAACTTATTATTTTTTAGTTTTGTTCAGTTCAGTTTTTCATTATAAATTCTATGCATTATAATTTCACTTGAAATGAACACACACACGAAAAAAATCTTCTTACGCTCATACAGCTGCCATTAACAGATTAATGGTACATTTGCATGTTATTTTACAAAACAGCCTTCAATTGATTATTTTTATTACTACCCTCGATCTACAGTTTCGAAAAACATACAATAAAAAAAACTTAATTATTAAAAGGCACGCAAACCAGACTTCAAATTAAAGAACACTAGAAAATTGTTTGACTTTTTTTTAATCATTGATTTTTTATTATTTGAAGTGCAGTTGCCTCTCAGAAAATATTTAAATATTTTGCAACTGATTCTAAATCATTTTACCGAAAAGGAAATTTTTAGTTACGGTATAGTGATACAGATAATAATAAAACAATCCATCAGAGGATAACAGCTGCCGTAGCATTTCAAATACAAAAAATTGCCACTTTCTAACCTGAATCTTTTATTGGCTTACGACTTTGAATTCGAATCGACGTTCACACCCCCAGAAGCATCCTCATTAATAATCCAACATGTAACCGGGACACTAGTAATTGCAGTGGCTATGAGTTGAGGACTGAGTTTTTCGCAGTGAGCTAATAGCCATGGATGAGGCCCTTGGTTCTCTTGCGCCTCTTCCAAATGGAAAAGAGATTTGGTTACTGTCTGATAGATAAAGCACTTGTCCGATTGGCAAAGTGTAAGAGATAATGTTGGAGTGTCAATACTCAACAGGTTAAAACGACTTTCCACATCGCATCAGATTCATCTGTAGTGGATTCTTTCCCACGTAGATCGAAAGGGAAATGAAATTGCGGACACTTTGGCCAAGGCTTGGGGTTTGCGAAGCCCCAGAGCCGCCAGTACCCCTCACCGTTTTGGAGATTTTCTCAAAAATTAAACACCAGAATAAGACCGCTTGGATTGCCGCCCCCCCCCGAGCACCATTGATATCAAAGCTCTCGTCCTGGAGGCTCCCTTATTCACGGTTTTAATAAACAGGAACAAACTATTCTAACCCGCTCGAAGTGATCACCTTAAATGAATGAAATTTTCCGAAGGATAGAAGAGCTTTGAAATGTGTACTGTTCTTATGAGCCGACTTCACTTGCTCACTTCCTCGAATGCCTAGGCCTCACCAAGCAGGATTTAGCTGACGATCCCTTGCTGGGGTTGGATTTTTTGAGAGTGTATGACGTCAGTGTCCTGGTCTAGCACTACTGACCAATGGGGGCGTACAACAACTACAACAGGAGTTGAGGTCACAGAAACTGTTGTGTTGACTGCGCTTTCTGGTGCACTGCTAGGCGCGTTTGCAACGATTCCACTTGACCTGGAATTTCACATTCTGAAAAAAATTCTTTTCAGTATGGAGTAGCGCTTCGAATCTTTGGTGTCTGAAGATCAAATTAAAGGTCTTACACTGAAAACAATTATATCTCAGTTCAAGAGTGTCCAAATTTAAAGCGCCCGGCACCAGTGCAAACGTGCTTGGCAGTCTGCAATGACGAGAGGTAGTCAGCTCTATTATCTCTGTCACCACATCCACCATTCGCTAAGTCACATATTAATGGTCATTATGGTCACTGGTGTCAGGATTACATGTTGGATTGGGTTACATCAGGTGCTGTGAATGCTGACTGGATGATTTCTATGCATTCGTGTTCGGTCGGTGCTTCCGGTTGATTCTCTCTCTGCTTGATACCCTGTAAAGATTTGATTTACCAAATGATGCTAAAATCATTGATTGATAGCATGGCACCGATTCAAATGTCTATCAATCCTTCGATTTGATCACTATTTGGCATTACCCTAATTGCACATTCTTTCTTAAATGGTGAACTGTGAACATACTATCCGGAAATCCTCTATTCAAGTGAATCGATGAAACCACATGTTCAGTGTACGCGTATGAGAATGTAAAGCGCCCTCTAGCGCTTGCAGTGCTTCAGTGTATCCTTAGACTCCAACGAGGGAGGAGTCGAGTCGAGCGAGCAGAGCAACTAAACTACAATCCTCTACCGAAATGAGACTCATTTTGTGAGTACTTTAATAAGTAAACCAACTGAGCTATCACTACATTTGAACATAAATTGCGTCTTGGCAACATCTTATCATTTGAAATCCCGTGGAAGGGGAATACTAACACAGCATGGGTAGAAAAGCAATTGAACCAATACTCGAAATGACTACAATTAAATAATAATTATAGATTACTTTTATCCATCGTACAATAGATATGATTGTGTGATATGCAGAAAAATTAAGTTAATGGGAATAAGTAAACTTTTTACTTAAGGGAACCAGGACACATCATGCATATTCAAGAAATCGATTTTTCAATTTTAGTACTAAAAAATAGTGCATATTTTTCTGAATCTAAAAATGTATAATGTTTGTTGATAAAATAACCTTAAAATATGAAAAAAAAAGTATTTGTCAAATATATAAACGAACGCTTACGAATGCTGAGTTTTTTCACCTTTTCTCCAAAACATAATGTTTTGCTTTTAGGTACACTTTTAAAAAATCTATTGCACATATGGTTCCAAATTTCTTATTTATCTGTACAGGATACATGTGCATATAGTGAACCTGTTTTTTTAGTCGAAATTGTAGATAGCTTTTTAAAGAATAGTGTTACGTGTGAAAAGGGGATGGGGGAGGGGGGGGGAGGAATTAAAATTTTCAAAATCACAAAGTTTTATAATTTTTTTTAAAAAAAAGTATCTCAATATTTTCCTAAAAAAATAGGTTCACAATATTTTGTGTATTGTTTTATATATGGGCAAAAAAAAATATATTTTACATGTATAAGAGATAATTTTTTTAAAAATGTTACCTAAGCGTAAGTGAGTATTATGTGATCTCAAAAATGATGTCCAACTTAAATTAAACAGAAAAAAAAAATTTTTAACTGAAAAGTTATTTTTGTATTTCTGCAGAATGATTAAAATATTTTTATTAAGTTTACAAAAAAAAAATCTAAGATCTATTGGAACTTTCTAAAGATATAGTTCCATAAACAAAGAGTCATATTTTTGGCATTTTGCTATTTCGAGCATGTCCTGGTGACCTTAATTGAATGAGATTCAACCCCAAACCCCTCTGACGTGTCAATAACAGACGGAATGCTAAATTCCAAATATTGATAAAACGATGTGGTTACAAGTATCCACAAATACGCTCCAATAAGTACCAATATAATTCACCCCACTATTTATATATCGTTTGATAATGATTTTACTTTTTTGTATTGAGGCGTTGTTCTAGCTAAAAAGGCCAATCTGGTTCGACGGATGATCACCCGAATTGAAGAGGACAGATATCGTGTACTGTTACATCATGAGTAAAGAGATATACTAGTAAAAAGTTTCACGCAACCAACATAATAATGAAACACTCGCTTTGTTTGCGCTCATTTCTTCTCGTGAGTCGTACATTTAATGAATAACACTGAAATACATATTTAGATACTTTACCCACATTGCACCCTAAAAATAATTCCAAGCCTATACACTTAATTATTATCCTGTAGGATATTTTAAATATTATATGAACAAAAAATAAATCATATAGATATTTTTTGCATGAAATTTTATTTCGATTCCTTTACAGATGAGCCATCAGTTATTTCTGTCAATATTCAACTGATCAGCGTGGACGATGTCAGCGATTCCAGAATGGTAAAAACATATTTATCTTTTTTTAACTCTTGTATGATCGAAATATATCTCTTCTAAATGGAAATAGAGGTGATAGATGATAGAAATGCGTTTCTTTTATAAATTGCAGTTTTATCAAATATTTAGGATTATCAAATTATAATCAAATGCTTAGGATTTTTAATGAAAATATTTTGAACCCTCAAAATTAAATCTTTAAATAGCTTTTATATTTCTCCAGCCGTTATCCAGCAACTTCACTGGGTATTCCATGATAATGTATGGCTATATGTATTGTGGCGTCTTGGACTTGGTACGCCAGGCTAATCATTAAAAAAAATACTTTTTTTGTGAGCTAAAATTGGTTTATTTCCCTTTTTAACAATTAGAAGATTACTAGGAAGAGAAAAAAAAAATCAGTTACAGGTGTTCGTTCCATTTAGCCATCCGGTTGCATCCGTGTCCCCTCCGCGCTTCTTATCCAGGCATCAGGTCTTCAGAATACTCAGTACGAAAATTAGATCATCGAATTCCTCTACCGCGGGCACTCGCCTCGTGCTTTCTTCTTATTCCGCCGGATGCTATCTCAGGAGCCGATCTCGGGAGTCCGATCGCGCTTCTTTATTCGTCCGTCGGATACTGTCTAAGGAGTCAATCGGGAGGCCCTTGGATACTGTCTCAGGAGTCCATCACGGGAGTCCATCTCGGAAGTCCCTCCACTTTTTCGCTGGGTCGACCCTTTTATACTCCAAGGACGGATCCACTCCATGCCCCTGATCAACCCCCATTGGCAGGCCTCAAGGTTTTGCATTCTGCACCTCGGTCTCGCTAGGCCATCATTGGTGCAGGGACCGCAAAGGCTCGGGTCCCTCTCAAAAGTTTCCGGTGACAAGGGCTTGGCCGACATCTGGTTTCTCGAACCACCTCACCGCCTTTTCCTCTTTTGAAGTTACCCGCCACCGTCTGCCAAGGCACCAGCCTTCTGAGTTGGACAATCACTGCCTATGGAAGAAAAATAATACTGTGATGCCCAACCCATAGTGTCACCAGTTACACCGGTGCCGACAGTCCAGATGTCCGACAAAGCACAATGAGGCCAAATCCACGTACATTCCAACTGTGGAGCGCATCATGAATAAGGGCGATTTCTCCTTTGTGATTACGTCACAGTATATATGGAAACCCATTGGCTGAGTAGTAGTATCACGCCTCCACGCCATAGGTCCGAGGTTAAGACCCCAGGGCTGGGCAAGGCCGTCTCAGCCTTTCATCTATCTCTTCAGTGGGTCAATAAATGAATACCAAGTTCGATTGGGAACCAGAAGCTGGGGATTTCGCATCAGACTGACTACATGACCGGAGCCTTAGTGTCTAAGATGAAAACTGAGATGGGCTGTTGCGCTACTGAGTTTGCTATATATATATATATATATATATATATATATATATAAAGTGAGGTGGACCATGTATTCCAAAGGACCACGGTGTCCAACACATTTTGTTCCACTTATGGAACAAAATGTATTGGGTACGTTCGAGGGAATTAGAGTACCATGTTGGAAGTTAGTTACTTGTGATCCCAACGATGCTGGAACGTCCTGTATAAGTTGAAGGGGGGAAATATTCATCAATTGCATTAATTTTGAGTATTAATCTTGATAACATTTTCTATTAGTAACGGAATTTCGTTAGTAATGGAATCAATTAACAGTTTATTGTAACAACTATTAAATTTTAAGCTTAATAAATCGAATGTTACAAACAATCTATTACATTATAAAATTGATTCTTGCGTAAGAAAAATACAAACATAAAAAAATTTAGTTGCACAGAACTTAAGTTTCTTATTTATACTTCAGATCAAAGAGTTTGTCTGATATAAATTCTAAAATTGGCATTCTTTGTGGTGCATGAGATAATAGTAGAAAATTTCTTACTTCTAGTTCAGATCAAAGGTTCCATTTGATACCAATTCTAAAATTAGCAGACTTTGTGTATCATACGATAATAATAAAAGATAATAAACTATTTTGAGCCGTTTTGGAAAATGATTCTATAAAAAAAAAGGTCTAGTGTTACTCAACCAGCTTTTCATTGCAAAGAATGTTCAATGACCCAAGAATAGATATTACAGTGTCAAGTGATTTTTCGAAAAATAAAAAATGTGGTAAAAAAAAATGCAGATATTGAAGAATTCAATTCCGATTTTGTTTCTAGTACTGAAAAATATATGCTAAGCAAATATAATTTCGCAAAAATTAAGAAATTTAATTGGAAAAAAATCTTTTGCAGATTCAGTATCCGTGTTTATAAGATTTTCAATATTTTGCCTTATATTTTTGGAAAACAGGTTAATAGGTTACCATGAGAAATCTTTTAACACTAAGTTAGGAAAAATCTCCACAAATTACTGTAGGAGTAATAATGCATTAAATATCAAAATATGTCCAGAGAGTAATGTGGAAAATCGTAATTTTTGACACTAATCTAACTTATAATTCTTTGAAATTTTCATTAATTTTTTTACAAAATGCAAAATGCAAAAAAATTTGAATAAAAAAGAAATTTTCGTTTACTTGTAATTTATTATTAAAAAATCCCCATAATACATTTTACCATCGAACCTTTCGTAATAATGAGTGTTCATTTATGATTATTGTTAGCCTAGCACTTTGGAGATATGTGAGATATTGGCGAAGGAGCCTATAGTTTTGAACCTTGATCAAATGACGAAAGCAACACCTGAGTTGGCACCTCCCTCTTCATACTTCTACGCTCTGCCAACACAACGAATTTTAGCTTAAGCCAATGAAACGCACATCAACTCCTCTACAGGGTGGATCGTCAGTGTGGTACTCGTGAATCAAATACACTATCTGACCAAAAGTATCCGGATACCCAGTGGTATGGTCTTAAAGCGTCCTGAGGTACATATTAATATGATGTTGGTCCCCCTTTTGCATGGATGACAGCCTGCACACGTTTCGGAAGACTTTTCACCAATTTTTGATATGTGACCATAGGAATTGCCTTCCAGGCGTCCATCACAGCTGAAGGGAGTGCTTGCAGTGAGGATGGTCGATTTTGCTGGCTTCGTAATCTGCGCTCTAATTCGTCCCAAGGTGTTCTATGGGATTTAGATCGAAGCTCTGAGAAGGCCAGTCCAGTTTTTGAACACCCATTTCGTCAAACTACGTCTGTGCAAGCCTCGATGTGTGAATGGAGCAGTAATCCTGCTGGAAGAGAGAAATGGGCCTTCCCCGAAATATTGCCATAGAGTTGGGAGTGCAGCATTGTCCCGAATGTCCACATACATCTCATAGTTCATGTTTCCAATCACAGGAACTAACGGACCCAGGCCAAACCACGAGAAACACCCCCACACCATTATGCTTCCACCACCAAACTTAACAGTCGGTACAATGCAGTCACTAAAGAAGCGTTCGCCGGGCATCCGCTAAACCCAGACGCGTCCATCCGACTGCCAGACTGTACAGCGAGATTCATCACTCCAAAGAACAGTTTTCCACATGTCCACAGTCCAATGACGGTGAGCTCTACACCATTGCAATCGATGCTTCGTATTCTGTGGAGTAATGTTTGGCTTGTGAGCAGCTGTATGACTATGGAATCCCAAGTTTTTTAAATCTCGACGGACAGTCATGCTGCTAACACTAATTCCTGATGAACTTTGGAACTCCTGAGAAATTTCCACCAACGAGGACTTGCGATTTTGTTTCACTACCCTTTTCAGAGTTCTGCGGCTGCGTTCACCAAGTATTTTCGGCCTACCGGTTCGTTTTTCTGCCGTTTCACTCTGCCTCGACGTTTCCACTTCACAATTACATCACTCACAGTAGATTTAGTCTTCTGTAGAATGTCCTCAATCTCACGAACTGATTTCCTACAAAGGTGGCACCCCACTATACTACCCTGATCAAACTCACTAAACTCCTTTGACTTACTCATTGCCTCACAAACGCATAAATACAATCTGACAAACCACTACCAACACTTTTATAGCTTTCAATTACATATCAAATTGCGTCACTCGCCAGAACCACTTTCTTAAGGGGTGTCCGGATACTTAGCCAGATAGTGTATGCCAGGTACAATTTCATGGCCATGACCAACGGCCGTGGCTAGTCACTGTAAATGTTGAAAGCCACATCTGATTTAAAATTTTTTTTAACTGTTTTGAATTAATTTGGATTATTCTGGAGAAAATTCGTAAGGAGTAGATAAATAAGAAACTATCGAAACATGTTAAATACATAAAATAGACAAGTATTGTTACAAAAGTTATTTTAGATATTTTAAGGGGACATGGTAAGATTTAAGCAAAAAATTTTAATTTAAGGATTTTCAAAATTTTTTGGGGTTGCCTCCTATGTGTGTACACTATGTAAAACAGATTTTATGCTCAAAATTTCATAAAAAGCTAGCCATTTAATTTTTTTTAAGAAAAAACTTTAGAAGTGATTTTAAAATTCTGCTCCTACAAAAGTTTGCATACGCGCATGAAATTTGATTTACAAGTACGTCAAATTATGCATAACAAAAGTTGTTATGGGTTTTAGGATAACGTGATTGGTATTCGTACAATACTTATTTTTATGAATGCTTATTGAAAATTCCTTAAAAAAAGTACAAATTCTGAGTTCAATTATTTTTAAAAAAGTAAGTATTGCTTTGATTCAAAAATGCATACCAACTTTTGTTACATATACTATTAGCAACAGGTAAAAAAAATTCACATCATTAGGCGTAATAGGAAAAAAGTCTTAGCATTTTAAATGATGAAAAACTAGTTATTTTATTTTTCTCCGAGATAAGTCAGTTTAAAGTTTTGATTTGCCAGGGGATGTGAATAAAAACGAACTCAAAAATTATCATAATTCTGTGTTTTTTAAGTTTGGAGCTTTTAAATTTTGTGAAGTTATAGAAAAGTATAATTAATTAAAAATAATTTAAGCTAAAAAAGTTAAATTTGTTTTTTTGACCGATTTTCGTCAATTGAATCGTACTGTGTCTCCTAAAACATTTTTTATTTCCCTTAAATATTCATTAATTAATTTTATAAGATAGTGAAAATTTATTAGCGAAATAATATTAAATATTTATATTATTTGCCATATTGATAATTATATCGTCAACCAATAAACTCAAACAAACCGAAACAAAAATTTCTTTAGAGAAGATATTTGGGTTATTCTCTTGAAATTCCTTTTCAATATGTACACCTGCACTACAGGGACGTTATGGCATTGATTGGAATAATACTTGAAAGGCGATGGCTAGGTAAACGTCTACTATGACATTTAAAATAACGATTCGCTCCCTTTCCAGCAATTGTTGTTTATTCTTTCACACATTCTATAATTTCAAAAAAGAATTTGTGAACTTAACATGACTGAGGAGTGGAAAAACAATGATGCGTAACAGGTGAAATATATTTGTCGTTTTTTTTTTAAAGCATGAGTTAAAAACATCTAAAAATATAGTATTAACAATATAGCATTATATAATCAATGTATTCTTCTAAATCTCTTGTAAAGCACCTTGCTTTGGAAATGATTGATGACTGTTAACTGTAACAGCGTCTACATGTTTTTTAACGTCAATGAATGTGTAAAAAAGAATAAAAAATTATACAGCATAGAATATGAAAAAGGTATTGTTATTTTTACATCTACTTTCATTAATCTAAATCAACAAATCATCGTTAATTTCGAACACGAAAAAGGCTCTTACAGCATTTGAAACACATTGTTGACCCGCAAACAGTTTGAAGGAGGAGTAACACAAGCGTCAGATTCGCACAAAAGAAAAAGATGCTGGGATATGCAAATGATTTGCATTTGAGCGCAATTGAACGACGCAGAAAGAAGAAGCGACATCACACTTTGTACAAAAGGAGTGTTACGCAACGAGTTTCTCATCAGAAAACCGCATTTAAATGTTGGTAGTTTGTGAGAAGATTGTATTTTGCATCGCAAAACTAGGAAAAGGCTGTCAGAGCACGTGTTGGAATTTCGATAGAAAAAAGGTCATGGCGATTGAAAGTGCAGTTTATTTTTTCGCAATATTGGTTCTATATTGGTTAAAATTCAACGACTGACACTGACGAGTTCAAGAAGGTCATGCTAAACACCATTCACCATGCAAACAGCCTTCCCCCATAAATGCCAGAGAGAATAGACATTTTGAAGGATCGTGAGTCACGAAGGTCTTTTGTTGGCAGCAAGAGAAGTATCCGCACAGACTGTGCGAAGATGTCTATAGCAATACAACTATACACGGTGATTCTTTTTTACCGTCCCCCTTGTCACCTAATCCTAGAGTTGCGAGATGACTTACGGTAAAATCGAAACAGGAATGACACCATGTCGTCTTTTTGGTTCGGATGAGTTCCAGTTCAGTGTGCAGCATCATGATGGAAGTATCCGTATCTGAATATACCGAGGACAATGCACTTGAATTCAATGTCGCCCTACGGCCCTGCATCTGGTGTGATGTTACGGGTAGTCTTTAGACAACCTATACGAACACCTCTTGTTTGCGTCATAAGGAACTTGAGTAGCTAGCGTTTCATTTTTCAGGACTTTGGCTGTGATGCATTTTCGAGTTCTCCGAGAAGTTCTCTTTCTGCATCACAAAGCAAGACAACATGTCATTCGTCGTATCCTGACCTTTCACGACATAGAGGGTGTTCGATTGTTGCCTTTGTCCGCTCGTTTTCCAGATTTCTGACCTGTTGAAAACATTTGGTCATGGGTTACTGAGAGACTGGTTCACCACTAATGTCCAGACACTTCGATCGAGAAATTGTGCCATAGACTCAAACCAGCATGGAATTACTTGTGAATGTCTGTGACCCTAGCCCAGTTCGACTAGATATCTAACTGGGCAGTAGTTTTTGTTCTAAAATTTCAACCTTTTTATATATATACCCCCAATTACCTACAAATATATAATCACGTTTTCTTTCTACTATGTTGAATACGTACAATAAGTAAAGTTTTAGTTATTGTTTTCCGTACCGGTGTTGCATACAATGGCCCTACAGAGTAGTAATTAACAATAAAGTATTTAAATGATCAGTAGTTATTTATATTTCGACTTTCAAAGCATAAAATTTCATTCATTCTTTTACTTACAGTTCATCTGGTTATATTAAACCAACAGGTAACATTTTATCTTGTCCCGTAAGCAAAAATTATTTTTAGAACAAGAAATATTTCTGAAGATTTTATGGCTTAAAGTTGATGTTATATTTCAATTATGTCATTTTAAAAAACATGTTTATCTGCTGAGTGAAATTTGTGCCAAGCAAAAGTTTAAAGTTCCGATTTTTGTACACCAATTACCGGACTAACAACGATTCTAATAAGTTTTACTTCCTAAACTTCCACAAGCTTACTAAGCTACAGGAACTTCAAGACTCCTTTGGCTTCAATGCTCTCTCTTGACGCACTTTATTATTATGTGCTAAACTTGATTTAAAAAGGTGTTAAAACATAAAAGAGAAAAATTCGCAGAATCAAACCTTGACTACAAACTTGAATATACAAAATTTAAATAACTTTCTCCATCGTAATAAATGTAAAATAATTTGAATGGCAGATGTCTATTTGGTAATGTTGCTTTCATTTTTTGTTACTTAAAATGAAGAAAAGAATCAAGGTAAAATGGCTTACCTTGTCAATGGAGGGCTGCCACACATCGTTTCAAGTCAAAATCCATGAATAAAAAGTCCTTTTGTGAATTTGATATGTTTTTAATTTCTACAGCACACATAACAAAAATACTCGGGACATTACACGACACTAATTAATCTAAACAAATAGCATTTCTAATCATCTATATCAATTTTAGTTTCGACCGCGTAGTTTCAGTATGTTTCTTCTACGCATCCATTTTTAATTCTGAGTCAATTCGTTCCTTTTACAAAGGTGGCGCTGCTGTCGCTTTAAGAAGATAGGAGTTTGTGACACTCTCCCACCTTTGGATTCGAAGATGTAGAAGAATCCAAAACAGCAGTCACAAGAGTAAGAATAAATGTCCTGAAAAAGACTAAAAAACACATTAAAATAACTATAAGAAATAAAATTAAAGTCCATAAAAGTTCAAATATGAGTCCAAAATTAGCATGATAAAAATCATGAGTTCATGATAGTTTATGGATTATCAAGTCTCTTGGTTTGTTTCAAAAGTCTTCCATAACGAGAACGGAGCACTCCTTGCACCTCAGGGATTTCATCTTGATCGAGGCAAGAACCATTCTCTACATCTCTTTCTGTTGATGACAAAGAGTCAGCTGTAGTCACTTCTAGCGGATAGAGTTTCTGAATTGGTCTCTTAACACTTCCAAATTGTGTTTTCACTTCCACTACACGCACTCTTCCATCTTTTCCTTTACACATCCTTGTGACTTTACCTAGAGGCCAGTTGATTCTTTTGTTGTTGGTATCACCAATTAGAACGAGATCACATTCTTTAATGAACGACTCTCTTTTAACTTTTGAATAATCTTTCAATATCCCTAGATACTCATTTCTGAAGCGGTTTCGCAGATCTTGAAGCAATTTCAGCCTATAAGCACACCTCTTGTTCAATCTTTTTGAATCTATCATGTCCAGATCTGGAACACCAACCTCTCTAATTTCCTGGAGAAACATAGATGGTGTAAGTGCTGATAGTTCATCAGGATCCTCTGAGAGGTATGTTAAGGGGCGAGAATTAATTAAACTCTCTGCGTCGCATAACACAGTGACCAATTCTTCTTCGTTCAAACAAGCTCTCCCCAGAACTTTTCTCAAAATACTCTTCAATAATCCTATCAGCCTCTCCCAGAAGCCACCCCACCAGGGTGCAGCAGGAGGACTAAATTTCCAGGAAATTCTTTTTTCTGATGCAAAATTTTCGATTTTTTTCCAATCAATATTCTTTAAAAAATTGGCTGTGCCCACAAGATTCTTTCCATTGTCAGAATAAACAGTGGACGGGCGTCCTCTTCTAGCTATAAACCGCCGAAGAGCCAGTATAAAGCATTCGGTGGACAAAGATGACACCAGCTCTAAATGCAGTTCGGTAAACAGCACAGGTGGCAAGCACTATCCAGCACTTTTTGTCAGTTTTTAGGAACAAAGGTCCACATAGGTCAATGCCAGTAACTTCAAACACAGCAGAATCCCTGACTCTGTCTTCTGGAAGAGGAATGCTCA
Organism: Trichonephila clavata; assembly: GCA_019973975.1. Lineage (NCBI taxonomy): Eukaryota > Metazoa > Arthropoda > Arachnida > Araneae > Nephilidae > Trichonephila > Trichonephila clavata. The sequence continues at coordinate 13,393 of BMAO01033748.1, read as the reverse complement.
CGGCTTCCAATGGACGGGCAGAAAATCTTCTACACTTGGCGCATTTTCTAATCACGCCTCGCACTGTCTTTCTGCTCTTAATTATCTAAAAGGATTCTCTGAGGCATGACATCAGTTTCTGAGTACCTGCATGTTTTAACTCTATGTGTTTGCTCATTATCAATTTTTCGACCATTTGATGCTTGTGGGGAAACAGTACTGGAAATCTAAAAGTCTGTAAATCTTTCCTCGATGCAATCCTAGTTTCAACTCGTAGGAAATCATCATTGTCTTTCACAATTCGCAAGTTCAACTTCTCTCCTCCTGAAAAAACTTCTCTCTGTATTTCCTTCAAAATTACTTTTTCCGATGCTTTAATTTCGTCTGTTTCCAATTTTCCCTTTTTCCTGTCAATAGGGTTTCTTTTCACATTCTTACAAAATCGGATGACATATGCCATTATTCTTACGATTTTGTTAAAAGAAGATATTGTCTGAAAAAATGTAAATCTACAAAGGTCTAAAGTAGTAGTTGTAAGTACAGTTCTTCTTCTCTCGGAATTGACTATTTCCATATCGGGCTTTATTTCACTAGCTGGCCATTCTTCATGGGGTAGTTTTAACCAGTCGGGTCCCTCCCACCAATGGGATTTCAATAAGTCTTTAGGATTGCACCCCCTTGAGGGCAAATCTGCTGGATTAAATTTCCTTTGAATATGTCGCCAAGCTTCTGGATCCGTCAATTCCGTATTTCATTGACTCTGTTAGAGCTATAAGCGCAGACCAATTGTCTTGTTTCTTTATCCAGTATAACGCATTCATTGAGTCTGTATAGAAGAAAGTTGGCACGTTTTTTAGGTTAAGATCTGCTTTTACATTGTAAGCGAGTCTGGCTCCTATGGTACACGCAAGGATTTCTAATCTGGGAATTGTAATCGATTTTATGGGCACTACCTTTGACCTAGCCTGCAGTAATTGACAGTTAACGATACCCTCATGACTATTTCTTATAAAAATTGAAGCTGCATAAGCAGACTTGCTAGCATCTACGAAGACATGTAGAGTAGCACTCTCATTTCGTTCAGGTAGTTTTCTCGGGATTTCTATATCTTTTAGGTAACTTAGCTCATTAGCCCACTTTAGAAATTTTTTCCCTAAAATATCTGGAGGCTCTGTGTCCCAATTAATTTTCTCCCTCCAACAATCCTGCAAGATTAACTTAGGAACAAGGGTAATGGGACACGTGAACCCAATGGGGTCAAAAATTTGACTCAACATAGACAATACGTTTCGTTTGCTAAGCACGTAATGTTTTTGCTCTTTTATCTCACAAGATAGGGTATCACTATATAAATTCCATTTAAGTCCCAAGACTGAGACAATTTCCTTAAATTCATCATCAGACAGGTTCAATATTAAATTTTCCTCATTACTACCTGGTCGATTATGTTTCCATCCCCTTAGGTCAAACTGAGCAGAAGCCATTAATTCTTTAGATACCGTAATGAAGGAGTTTAACTCGCCGATAGTATTTACACTCGCAACGCAGTTATCTACATACATAGATTCCCTTAACTTAGCAGCTATTCCCCTTCGGGATTCGTCCGCATTTCCTAAATGGTAACTGATTGTAGCGGCAAGTAAAAAAGGGCTCGCGTTCACTCCGAAAACAACACGACAATGTGAATAAACAATAAGTTTTCTTGGATCACCCTTCTCCCACCATAGGAACCGAAGAAATTTTTTATCAGAGGGAGCAACTTTTATTTGGAGAAAAGCTCGTCGTATATCCGAAATCACTCCATATTTTCCCTGCCGAAATCTGTTAAGAAGCTTAGGGATCAATTCCAAATAATTAGGCCCCTTTTCAATACAATTGTTCAGCGACCCTGAATTTATTTCTTTGGCTGACGCATCAAATACTGGGCGAATTCCAGTGGTGGAATTTTCTTTAAAGACGGGTCGATGTGGTAAGAAATGGCCCTTTTCCTTAGCAAGTTCCTCTGGTTCAACAGGTTCTATAATTTTCTCAGAGACCCATTCCTTAAATATATTTTCATACTTCTGTAAACAATTTCTTTTTTGTAAAGACCTTACGCAAGACTTTAATCGTCTTTCGGCAATGTTTCTATTATCCGATAATTCAGGATGAACCTCTAACCATGGGAGTGACACCTGATATCTACCCTCGTCATCTCTTCTTAACGAACGCACAAAGTGATCCTTCACCGCTTCCTCAATTTCCGATTTCGACTGGGAAATACTCGGTTCCTTAATTCCCAGCGAATCAAGTGACCATAGGTCACAAATTCTCAAATCACTAACATGAAGCGATAAAAGAACTTCACTAGCGCTGCAACCTTCCCCCGTTCTCCCCATTATAGTCCATCCGAAATAAGTATTCATCGCAACGAGTCCACTTGGCAGATTCTTAATTTCCCCTGTAAACAGTTTCCCTGCATAGTCCGCACCTATCAATCCGTGTATTTCATTAACGTTACTTTCATATAAACAGAAGTTTTCATTTACCGTTAAATCACTAAGGTCGATTCCATAATTTTTAATTTCTTCTATAAGTTTCATATTTTCTAGTTTTGCAATTTCTAGTGCGCAAATAGTTTTTTGTTCCATTACATTAAGCGCGCAATCGAAACTATTATCTACATTACTCAGATTAATAACATATTTTTTATGTTTCTCTTTTTTCTGCAATCCCCCAAACAACCCATGCACAACAGTTTCATGTCCTATATCCTTTAATTGTAATTTAAGCGCCGCGAATTCTGAAATGTAACTACCTGATGAGAGAGAATCTATAATTAATCTAATCATATGTTTTTGTTTAGCTCCTGAGATCTTAACAATAATCGTTTGTAACATCACTCGCTTTCTAATAGAAGCATTACTCAACGCGCTGTCATTATTTTCTGTTTTTGAAAAATCCTCCCGCGCTTTTCCTTTTCCCATACACATTACAGTTACGTGCCTTCCAGAACATAAATCGCACTTAACATTTGCCCTACAAGACGAAGAAAGATGGCGTTTTTTATTTTTATGATTCAAGCACCTAAAACAAGAACCAGCTCGCTTACAAATTTCTACCTTCTCTTCCAAACTTAAATGATTATTTATACAAGAGACTGCAGAATGTCTATTGGATTTACAAAATAAACAAATTTGATCGTTTTCAATTTTCCTAGACGGAACAGACTCATTAATTAACATTGATGCCGTAGGTTGGCGCCGATATTCAGTATGATTCATTTTTGTTCTAGGTTTCATTTCCGGAATAGAATTATTTATATTTAAAAAGGTTCGTTCTCTTGCAGTGAGTTGTGAAGACAAAAAATCTGTTAATATATCGATTTCGCAATCAGAAGTATTACTCGGTAATTTATTATATTCCAAAAGAAGGTCAAGTGGCAATAATTTTGTTAAAATGGGAACCAAAATACTGGAATAGCTATCTTTTTTTACAGATAAACTTTCTAAACTTCTGATATTTTTTTGTATATGATTAAAGAGGCTACGAAAACTTTTGACATCATTTGAGTTTTTTAATGGGCTGGTTTGGAGTAGTTTATCGATGTGTACATTAATTAAAACTTTTTTATTACCGAATCTTTCTTTCAAAATATCAATTGAGTGATCATAATGTTCGGCTGCTAATTCTAATCCGTCGATTAAGCTAAATGCAGAACCTCCCAAAAATGATCTTAAATAATTAAATTTATCAATTTTACACACATTATCATTCTCGTGAATGGCAGATTTAAATGCATTCCAAAAATTTAACCATTCACTAATTTCGCCATAGAATTTAGGGATAGTTAATTTTGGTAATTTGATGCGTTCCTTTTCCTTTGTTTGTGTTTCGTTTTGGCTCGAGCTGTTTAGAGATATATTGCTATCTTGCCAAGAATTATTAGCGTTGGATCCTTTACTAATTTTTTGAATTAATTTTCGTGTTTTGAATCGCGTTCTGGTTATTTTTTCTTTATATTCTTCTATACTTTCAAATTCAACTTCTATTTGATCAACTTGAATCAGACTTTCAATTTGGGAGTCAATTAATTTTAATTCTTCGCCCCTTTCAGTTAAAAGTTCGATAGATTCTTCTAAATCCTCGACTGTTATGTCTGGCTTTAAGATGTCACTTTCGATTTTTGTTATTTGTTTCGTTACTGCTCCTCGTAAACAACCGCGCTTACGTTTCAATTTATTTAGTTCATCTGAATCAGTTTGACTTGGAGATTGTAATGCCATTTTTGTTCACTTCAGTCTATACAAAGTTATTTTAAATCGTGAAATTTATATCAATAATTGTATAGATATCAAATATATCAATTTCTCAAAAGATTATTATGTGCGAGAGTCTTTTGTTTTCAAGCATGCAAAATATCATATAAAAGTTATTCTTTTGCACATATAAATAAAATGTTCACAAAGTACTTTTTTAAGTGGCAGTCCCTGTTCGGGCGCCAGATTTCATTTTTTGTTACTTAAAATGAAGAAAAGAATCAAGGTAAAATGGCTTACCTTGTCAATGGAGGGCTGCCACACATCGTTTCAAGTCAAAATCCATGAATAAAAAGTCCTTTTGTGAATTTTATATGTTTTTAATTTCTACAGCACACATAACAAAAATACTCGGGACATTACACGACACTAATTAATCTAAACAAATAGCATTTCTAATCATCTATATCAATTTTAGTTTCGACCGCGTAGTTTCAGTATGTTTCTTCTACGCGTCCATTTTTAATTCTGAGTCAATTCTCGTTCCTTTTACAAAGGTGGCGCTGCTGTCGCTTTAAGAAGATGGGAGTTTGTGATAGTTGCTATGAAGATCACTGTCACAAAATAGTTTCAAGTCTTATATTAAACTCGGCTAAAGACAAAAAAAAGTACACAAAATGTTCAATAAATTACTTCGTAACTCTTATGGTGATTCAGGGATTGTTCAAAATATATTTTACAAAGGATTTTAATGATTTCATTTCGTTCTCGTCAGTGAAAAAAATGTTTCATTTTCGGTGATTACGTAACTCTAACAATGGGTAAAAACTTTTTTAAGACTCGTTAGGGATTCACAAAAACAGGAGACTAATGATCCATAAAACTAGTGCGGAGCTAAATTTTTTCATCACAAAAATTTAAGGAGTCTCAGGGGTGTTAATTTTGCATCGAGGGGTGAAAATATAAACAATTTTCAAACGAGTATACTTCTTTTGAAATTAAATTAAATAATGCGAGTATTTTACACATTATTTACAAAGGATTATAGCTTTGGAAAGTACAAAATGTTTGAAATATAATCATAATTTTAAAAATTATAAGCATATGCAAATAAGAAATAATTTTGTAATAAATATTAAGTAATTTTTGCTTTGCGCGTGCTATTTTCTAAAATAGTAGCCTTAGATGTATAAAACTTCATAGAATTATAAAACGTGTCACACTTTTTAAACCCTACTAATTTAAGAGTAATATATCTTTTATATTTAAAAATATTTGAAAAATATTCAAATTTTTTAAAAAAAATTTCAAAATATAATTTTTAAAAAATATAATTTATTGTTCTATTTATTTGAAAATATTACAGTGTAATAAGGATACATTTAACTTTATAAATCAACTTATTGCTAGTAATTAAAGCTACTATTTTAGAAGATAGCACGAGAATCCTAAAAACTTAATTAATATTTCTTATCGAAATATTTCTAATTTTCATACGCTTATAATTTTTAAAATTATGGTTATATTTTAAACATTTTACGCTTTTCTGAAGCCTTATTCCGTTATAAATAATGTGTAAAAGATTCAAATTATTTAATTTTAATTACAAAGAGTTATATATATTTGAATATTGTTTATATTTTCAGCCCTCTACAGAAAGTTAGCACCCCTGAGACTTCTTAATTTCCAATGAAAATGCTCAAACAAATGAATCAAGTGGTTTTTGCTTCCTCGAGACCTTGTATACTTCATTTATCGTTTGTTAGTTATCTAATCAAATGTTGCTTATGTAGGAACTGATCATCGACACTCGAATCACTTTCTTCTGGGACGATACCCGACTCATGACCCCCGAGTGCCGCGACGAAGGAGAAGATTGCGATGATCACTTTGACCTGAAGAAAAGAGAACAGGACCTCTGGAAGCCAGACCTCTACATTCTGAACTCCAGATCAGCCAGACAACATGAACAGCCCCTCAAGAACGGAATGGTATATCTAGTGGCGACTGGGAGGGTCTTCCTTAGCAAGAGGCAAGTATTGTAAAAGTTTTCGTAAGGTCCTTGAACCTGAAATAGAATATATGTTATTATTAAAATATTGTGCTAAATTACTATAATTCTAACTCAAAACAAAAACTAATCAGCAAAAAAAAAAAAAAAAAAAAAAACAGTACGCGCGGGACAAAGTAATAGGATCACAGTGATGCATTAGCAAACTACGGCTAAGACTACAGAGCTAAAATAAGTTTTTAGTCGCCAATTCTCCCCTTTGTTTGCCTATACTATCGTAATGATAAAAAATTTAGAAGAGAAAAAATACAGTTTGTAATAATACAAAAGTAATTTTCAGGTTAAAATTGATTTGTAAAAAATGTGTATTTTCTATACCAGGGTTGGACAGACTTTTTCAGGGTACGGGCTACTTCTAATTATTTCAAGGTGTTGCGGTCCACCCAGTTTCAATAGCACACACAAAGAGGGTGGGGTCTCCGGGTTCAGACCCTCCTCCATAGCCCATGATTTTCCGAAAGAAATTGACAATGCGATTGGTCTTGCTCTGGAAATATACCGCACAGATCAAAATTGACTTAAGAGTTTCAACAAAGGTGTTACCAGTATTGAAAACAAACCAATATCTAGGAGGCAGTCGGTTGTCGATAACGAAGTTCTTCTGGATGCTATCGAACATCCACCGAGTTCCAGAATCTGTGAATTACTGCAGAACTTAATCCTTCCCAAAGATTCTTCCAATAGACCCTTCCATCAACAGAAGTGTTGTTGTTGCTTATGCCGCCTGATCGACAGTACCATCGGATCAAGGTCCATGAAATTCATCGCGGCTAAGGGCTAGAATTTTACGCCTGTAATCCAGAAACCAACTGAAGTAGGTATAAATAACCCTGTGGAGAAGTTCCTCGTCAACTAACACAATCTAGCAGCAACAGCGAGTGCAGGCTTTTAAAGAACTGCTTTCCAATCCACAATACCTTCAATTTCGGTGCAGAATTGTGACTGGAGATGCAAAGTTGACTTTTTTCCTACATATAAACATGGGGAAAACAGTGGTGTGTGGAATTTTGTAGGAATTAATTTTGCTTCACGTGGTTCCACTGACCTCTATAATCGATAGCTGCAAGAAATGCATGCCGTTCTGAAGACTGAATATCCAGCACTAGTCCTCAATCCAGCACATGACAACACTTCAGCATACTCAGCTAGATCGAATAAGAAAAAACTTAAAAACCAACAAGGTATCGAAGTATAGCCCCATCCTACATAAAGCAAAACCTATCCTCAACCGATTACCATTATATTTTAGTCCTTGACTCACTTTCTACTTAAGCGGCTTAAGGTTCATTAATGTGATTCATGATAAGAAGCATCTCGGATTCTTTACCTCCATGCCGGGCGAAGGGTATTAACGTGGAATCTTTTGGCAGAGATATGGCAAAAAACCATACTCTACAGTAGAATTTATTTCGAAAAATGAATTTTCGTAATTTTAAAATTGCAGTGCATTTCATTTATAGGTGAAAAACGATAAAAAGTTCTGATTCATCATGGAATGTATATAGACCAGCGTTTCTCAAACTGCGGGGTGCTCCCTCCTTGGGGGTGATAACTCTATGAGGGGGGCGCGAGCATATAGAAAAGTCGAAAACAAAATATTATTTAAAAATATATTAATGTACTGAAATTAAACAAATTACTTTCTGACATAATACACTTATAAATGTATCAGTACTGTAAAATATATTTTATAATTCATTTAACAATACTAAGTGATGCAGCGCTACAATTGCTTCATTAATTTAACATATTATGACTTACGCAGGTTCGATTAATTTAACTTATGTCTGCATCATATTAGTGGTTAGTACTTTAAAACTCAATTAAAAAACAATGAGATTAAATGAATAATTCAGATTTAATGAGATCAAATTCGTTTATTACTTTTAAAACATTACTAGGTTAAAATAAATACACTATTAAATTTTAAGAATAAGAATACTACAACATTCCACTTATCTGAAACGGAGGCATGGAGCTGGGTGGTACTTGGACGGCCTAAATTTAACTCTCTTAATCTGAAATCATGGTAATCTGTCTTCTGCTAATCTGTAAAATCTCTCTCTAAATCTCTGTAAATCTGCCGAGAAATGTCCCGGTTCCTCCTTTTAAGTGGGGGCAAATTACCCCCTTTTTCATCCGCACGCCCTTTGGTCCCGCCTAGCCATTGGTCAGGAACCAAGCGCAGAGTTACAAATTTCGCGACGACTCTTCCAAATTATGAGTCCATTCAACTTTGCTGACCGGCCGTTGTGACCCCCCCAACTAAGGAATGCGACAACATCCTGTCAACAAGTTACAAGGGGAATACACAAATTGCATGTGTCTTACGGACCATCTTCAAACCCGATCAGCATCTAAGCCTTCCAGACTCCAAGCCACCCATCACTCCTCCCCCCTTTCAGACTCACAAACACCTGGAAAGAGAGAAAAAAATTAACACATATTTTGCAGCAGACATACAAAACTGAAATGGGAGTGATTAAATGACAATAGTAATAGTCCAACAGCGAGCCGGAAATGGATCTTCTTGACACGATGAAATCTTGGAAAAACAACTGCAGGAGAGGAAGAAAAAAAAACTGGAGGGGGAATCCTTGATCCCGACGATTGAGCCTTTTAGTGCCAAGTGCAGTAGGAAAAGGCGGAAGTCCCCCTTTCTGTTGTGAAGGGGAAGAAATAACGACAATTATGTCCTGTCGTTTGACGAATTGAAGAGGGGTGGAAGACACCACGCTGGAAGAATGTAGCCGCCGTAATGGGTAGCATATTGTTGAATTCTCTTATTGACTTCGCGGCATTGTAGGAACCTTTAAACGTTTGTCTCCTCTGCTCCCTCGTGTTGGAGGTCGTAAATCGTGACAGCTCCCGAACCTGATGAATGTGGCTGGCCTGTCATCCTGACGCCATGGCGAAGGGGAAAATTTTCCTTTCCTGTTGTCCGTGAGTTGCATTCCAGCTCGACCTTAATGAAAAAAATACTCCCAAAAGAGATTATAATAAGTGCGGAAATGTTCTACACACACAACACGTGAACTCGTTATTTTCCATTTCACTTTCTCCCTCCCCACTAACTTCTTGACCGGCAGGGACTTTCGTTTGAATACCACACCGACCATCCCCTGCCTCCGTTTCTGCCAAACAAATGTAGTACAATAGAACGACTTGTAAAGAAAAAAAATCATAAAATTCGAATTTTGAGATGAGATCTGGGCTACCGCATAATTTACACAAAATAATTGCACGCACGAAAACATTGTAACAGTATAATTGTGTACATAACACAGCAGTGATTAATATGTAATATAAATAAAACAAGTGATATATATATAAAGATACAAGAAGTAAATACTTAAAAATTGATTGTGACACAGATTTTGGCGCGACATGTATGCATAGTAAAATGGGTAAAAACAACATTTCCGATGTCTGGCATGAAAGTTAAACAGATATTTTGTATAATTATGCCAACTCCTCCTTCTCACTGATCATCGCAGAACGACATGATGAAGAAAATTATTAGCTAATATGTACATAAAAAAATATCCACCATTTTAAGGGATTAGAAAAATTTATTTTCCAGTGTGAGATTGTAACAATTTGTGAGAACAAGTTTAGATAAGTTATTATTATTATTTATGAGTATAATGCAAAAAAACAGAAAATCATCACAACATTGCATCACCTAACATCGAAATTCGACATGATAACAATATGGCATGATTACATAAGAAATTGCAACGTACATCAAAGTCAATGAGCATAAGGAATCATAAATTCACCCTGAGCCTTGAGTACTAATTAAATTAAGCATGCATTTGAAATACAACGTACAACAAAATCAATAGCATAAAGGAATGACAAATTCACCATGAGAATTGCGTACGAATAGTATAACTTAGGCGTGCATTTTCCTTATTACAAAACGATGAATATGCATGTGATCAGGATGCAACCCAAGGTTAAGAAACAAAAAAAAATTAATACTAAAAGTAGACGAGATTATTAAAATTGTGGCTATTAATAAAAATGGATTTAAGTCTATATATAAAAAAATAGAAGGCGAGAAAAAAAACGAAACACTTCACTCTAATCCTTGAGTGTTATAAATGTACACTGAACAGAGCGATTCGCATGTCATCAACACCAGACACAAAAAAAAATTTGTTCAACAATAAAAATATTAATTCCCATTACTATAACTAATTCACCAAAATCGACTATCGGCAACTCGAATACTGACTCTCAAACAACATAGCCATAAAACCTTATAACCAATACGATCCGCTAACAAATTAACTAATGCTACAAACAGATAACTATCTCTCAAAAGCAGAACTAACTCGACAACTGAAACTCTAATTCTCAATCATTTCTACTAAATCACTTAACTAATACCTGAATAATCATATTAATTCACAAACTCATAAAACTATTCTCTGTATCTCTTCTTCAACACTTCGTTAAACATAACTTCTGTAATTAATTCACATAACCCGCTAGATTCTAATACAACCATAATGACAAAAATTTCCTGTACCTTTTTAACAATTCGATAAACATATCTTCCGAAAATAATTCGCATCAGTATTCAAATATATCACGAACAATCTTAACTCAAATGTATAATCAACACTCTTCACATAATGAAATTCAACTTATAAAAAAAATTCATGCTCTAACCCACTAAGTATTCAAAACAATTTCATAGGTACAGAATGAACACAAGACTTATCTACCTCAATACTAAATAATATGACCAAGAATTTTCATATAAAAAAAATTATAATGAACCAATAACACGAAATCAAAACTAACTTCACTTAATCAATGAACACTTATACCGAGTGGTACATCATGGAGGGAGAGAGAAAAATTCATAAATCGACAAAACCGAAAGAAAAAAAAAACTGAATACCTAATTTATGGACAATTGAAACTCAGCTACTCAAAAACATTCTAAAACGAGAGTACAAGAACACAATACTAGTAACTGTACTTTAAACATATCATAGAAATTCCTTTAGTGTGAATAAAATTTTACTAGTGCGATGGCCAACACAGAATAAAACAAACAACCATCTCGAATATTATCAAAATTCATAAAACACAATTGTAATTAAGAATAATAATGGCAAAATAGCTACTTTCTTCTACACTATCATAAGGTACTGGCGAAAACAATAAAAGTTCAAAAATAAACATAAATGATAATGCATCCACAATAAGTATTCAATAAGTAGGTTGCAAGAAACAAGAATAACATCTATTTGATTATAATAACATGATAAAACCAACGTTTAATAGCTCAAAATTTAATACTTCTAAGCAACAATGAAATTCACAAGAGATAATGTATAAATGAAACACAATAACAAAATACGTAGAATGAGCATACTAATAAAACACATGGAGCATGTATGGGACTACACACATAGCTAAAATAGTAATTCACTGACTTTATGAGTTATACAAGAGACCTTTCTCTATATTTCCTGACTTATTGTAGACATGTACCTTGTGTCCACAGTATATATTTTGAAATAACATACATGCAAAAGCATATGAGTGACAAAAACAAATTTTAAAAAAAACATCAATGTATATAATATTGATATTTATACAAGTACCAACATAATAAAATACAATTAATTCTCATTGATACAAAATGAATTCCTACAATCTACCCGACAACAATCTTTGAAGTATTTTAAGATAAGCATGGACCCTTCTCCGATAACAAAATGTCGACAATAATATGAACAAAGTAAACATTAAAATTTTATGTATGAATTTAATTTATTTATTTTGAAACACTGTAATAAGTTTAATCTAAGTAATAAGTTAAAATTCTTCCGCTACACCTGAAAGTTTGAGTTTCAAAATTGCAGTTTTCTCATTATCTGCCCAATTGCCTAACTTCGCAACTTCGTTAATTTTATTTAAAAATTTTCTAACACTCGAACCCTCACTGCCCGCAAATTGTGGGATCAACTCAATTAAATTAAACCGATCGGAAGTAGTATGCAATTGAACAGGATCGGCCTGACGAGAACGAGGCATTATGCGAATTTTATCTAAAACCGGCGAGTTGCAATAAAGATAAAATTATCGACAGAATGAAGTTTAAAAAAAATTATGTTAACAATCTTACAAAGAGAAGGATCCATCTCCATCCAATATACCAGTGCCTAAATACATTAGAACAATGTGGGATCGAAAAAAAAATTTTTGCAACCTTTCATCTACCGAGGAAAATAAAAATTAAACTTGCGAGGAAAAATAATTTGCTTTAAAGTTAACGCCAATGTATTCAACATTACAACAATCTTAAATTTATTATACATTCGAACACAACACATTAGCGATTGCCCAAATTCATCTAAAAAAATTCACGCGTGAACGAAAGAGGGGGAAAAAAATTCCTCGAATCCTGGTCACTTGGCACCAGATGATGCAGCGCTACAATTGCTTCATTAATTTAACATATTATGACTTACGCAGGTTCGATTAATTTAACTTATGTCTGCATCATATTAGTGGTTAGTACTTTAAAACTCAATTAAAAAACAATGAGATTAAATGAATAATTCAGATTTAATGAGATCAAATTCGTTTATTACTTTTAAAACATTACTAGGTTAAAATAAATACACTATTAAATTTTAAGAATAAGAATACTACAACATTCCACTTATCTGAAACGGAGGCATGGAGCTGGGTGGTACTTGGACGGCCTAAATTTAACTCTCTTAATCTGAAATCATGGTAATCTGTTTTCTGCTAATCTGTAAAATCTCTCTCTAAATCTCTGTAAATCTGCCGAGAAATGTCCCGGTTCCTCCTTTTAAGTGGGGGCAAATTACCCCCTTTTTCATCCGCACGCCCTTTGGTCCCGCTAGCCATTGGTCAGGAACCAAGCGCAGAGTTACAAATTTCGCGACGACTCTTCCAAATTATGAGTCCATTCAACTTTGCTGCTCGGCCGTTGTGACCCCCCCCCCAACTAAGGAATGCGACAACATCCTGTCAATAAGTTACAAGGGGAATACACAAATTGCATGTGTCTTAGGGACCATCTTCAAACCCGATCAGCATCTAAGCC